>OZ024902.1:103629028-103889028 GCA_964017125.1 Flabesymbios commensalis
GAAACTTTGAAATTATATCCAGCAGCACCTCCCATTTGGAGTATCAGGCTGGAGGGGGGAAAGGGCTGGTGGATTTAGTCAACCAGTTGACTCTTGAACGCTGCCACAGTTTTTGATTCTATGGCAGCTGCCGGAAGAGAATTCCAATCAGGGATAGTTCGATGCCAAAAAGAATTTTGTCCCAGTGTGGTGTTAGCTCTAAGATGTTTATAGGCCTGATTGTGCCCACCACATGTTCTTCTGTCCGCTGGGATTAAACGGTCATTGATAGGAATTTCGACTAGCTCATTTAAAATTTTGAACATGCTTACAAGTCTAGAATTTTTACGTCTTGTTTTCAAGTCAGTCCAGCCCAGGTTATGAATGAGAGATGTCACACTGGCTGTTTGTCTATAATTTTGGGTGACAAATCTTGCTGCTGATCTTTGATTTTTTTCTAATTTATCAATATCTTTTTGTCTAAAGGGATCCCAAACTGCTGAAGAGTATTCTAAAGACGATCTGACCAGGGAGAAATAGGCAGTCTCCCTTAGTTTAGGGGGACATGCCTTCAGGTTCCTCCGAAGGAAGCCCAGAGTGGAATTTGCTTTACTTGTAATTTTGTTAATGTGGGCCTCCCATTCCAGGGTCTCACTAAGGCAAACACCAAGATATGGTGTTGATGAAACGTTCGCTAGTGTTTCACCTTTAAGGGTGTACTCAAATTCCAGGTTTTTTTATTTCGGCCTGGACACCCTCAGGACCGAGCATTTCGAGGGGTTGAAACACATCCCCCATCGATCTGCCCAGTCCTGTAACGCAGATAGGTCTCTCTGCAGCTGCTCCTGATCTGCTCGACATTTTATTGGGCGATACAGGAGGCAGTCATCTGCAAAGAGACGAACCTGCGAGGAGACCGTGGAAGGGAGGTCATTAATATAGGTCAAAAAGAGTAGGGGTCCGAGAACAGTGCCCTGGGGCACACCGGACCTCATGCGAGCTGATTCTGAAGAGCTGCCATCAACTACTACTTTTTGGGTTCTATTGGTCAGAAAATTTTGAATCCAATTAAGAGTTGTTCCCCGAATTCCATAGTGGTCAAGTTTGTGCAAGAGGCGTTGGTGGGGGACAACATCAAAGGCCTTACTAAAATCCAAGACAACAACATCTGTTTGTGTCTTGCTTTCAAAATTTTGAATAAATTCATCAGTTGTAATCAAAAGCTGGCTTTCGCATGAGTGTTTTGATCGAAAGCCATGCTGTACAGGTGTTAAAATTTTGTTTTTCGAAAATAGGACATAATTTGTTTACAAATGATATGTTCGAGTAATTTGGCACAAACACATGTGAGGGATATCGGCCTGTAGTTTGCCGGAGAGTGCCGATCCCCTTTTTTGAAGACTGGGGCAACATTAGCCTCTACCCAGTCATCTGGTAATTTGCCCGTCTGTAGAGATTGGTCGAAAATAATTTTAAGAAAGGGAGATATTTCTTTGGCAGCATTCTTCTGAATTAAGTTCGGGAGTTCGGGAGTTCCTGCTAATTTAGGTATATTCGTGGTGTCTTCCGAGGTAAAAACTGAGCAAAATTGGTTGTTTAGTATTTCGGCCTTACGTCTGCTATCTGAATGCAGCTGACCGTTTTCCTTCAAGGGAGAGACACCATTTCCATCCTGACGTTTAGATTTAATATACCGCCAGAGTGGTTTTGAATTTTTTTGTTCTAAAGATTCAGAAAGTTTGTTTTTCAAAAAATACCACCTGGCAGACCTGATGGCACGCTGGGTCTGCCGTTTACATAATTTATATTTTGCCCAAAGGTCAGCTTTATTCGTACGCTTGGCTCTGCTATATAAAGATGCTTTTTTCCGAATAGATGCAAGGAGTGATTTGGATAGCCAAGGTAGATTTTCCCGAGGGGACGTCATTTTAGTTGGTATAAATTTGTTCAGGCATTGATTTAGGATGGATTTAAGTTTCAACCAATTTTCATTAACAGAACGGCTGGGACTGTTTTCTGAAAAGGAGGTCCAGCAGCTCCTAATTTGTTGCCTGATAGCTTCCCAATTAGCCTTTTTGAACTGACGCACTGGGCGGGGTTTTGTACGACGGTAGGGTGGGTCAATATCCAGTTCGGTCACAACAGCACAGTGATCCGAGATTCCAGGTACACTATGAGAAGATTTTATCAAACCAGGCTTATTTGTGATCAGGAGGTCCAAAATATTTTCTTCTCTAGTTGGTTCTTTATGAATTTGGGCCAAGGCATGTGTATCTAGGCTTGACAAAAGCAGCTCGCATTGTGATTTGTTTGCTGCTTTAGGATTTACTACTCCATTGTCCCAGTCAATACCAGGCAGGTTAAAATCACCTCCCAGGACAATGGTCTGATTTGAATTTTTTGGCATGAGGTCTAAAGATTTCACAAGTTCTTCTGAAGTACTAATTTTGGAGTCAGGAGGTCCATAAAAACACCCGAGGGTTAAAGATTTTGATGCCGATATCTGAACTTTGGCCCATAAAATTTCACAGATGGTTTCTAAATCAGGGTGGAGGGTCATGTCATAATGTTTTCTGACAGCAATAAAGACTCCTCCTCCTCGGGCTTTCGAATTTCGATCTTTACGCAAAACTTGGTATTCAGGAGGGAAAATTTCACTGGTAGTGGGGCGTGTCGCCCCTGGGCCTCTTGCCTCATGATAAGGGGGGGGTGCGTCTTACCCCATTTGGAGGAGTTTAACAAACACGCTGCATTACGGCATGATCCATAGGCCTATGTGGGCAAGACTGTGACCACGCACAATGGTAGTGAACATTTTATTCTACCAGCATTGTGACGGCCATGTCTTAGCGGTGTTTTTTGTGAATTCAGAGGACCATGCATCGGTTGATATTTTTTATTAAAAAAGGTGTTCAAAGTAGTAAATATGAATGCATACTATGTAATTCTCTCGAGAATCAATTGTGACCTGGCGGGCAAATAGAAACAACCAAAGGAACACTTTAAAATACCGAAGAGCGTGCTATATTTATGACGTCATACATTATGACGTAGGGGGCATCTTACCCTAAGGGGGCGTCTTGCCCCACCCTACTCTACTTTAGTGCAGCTTTGTACCAAATTTTGTGCTTTTATCAGAATTTGAACGATTCTCCCAAAATATTACCCAAAACCGCTGCACTATCAGAAATTATTGATCACAATGTCATGTCCCTCCTCCACCAGGTGACGCTAGCTTACGACTTACACCCGGAATTATATAAATCACCAGGTGACACTAGCTGACGACTTATTAACACAATCCAATGTCAGTCATTCACAAGGTGACGCTAGTGTACGATTCTTCTTCCGGCAACGTAGTTGCATTAAATACGTAGCAATTACAAAGGTAATCTTTCGCAAACTTTAAAATTTGACTTTATATCTTTTAAAAATAATGTGTAGACTCCACATGAACAAATGATAGCAACACACACATTTATAATTATTATCGTATCATTATCGTTTTTTGTTTTATTCACCAGGTGGAACACATGTCTTTCTTCTCATCTAAAATCAGTTGTATAATCATTATTATTTTACTTAAATAACGACATTTTCAGAATATAATTGTCTAAGTATGGTTTTAATTCCCTATAAGAAAATTGTTTGATGTGACAAACGTATTATTAGAATTGTAGAAGAAGAAAACAACGACCCGGAATAAACAGTTCCGTTCATTTCTCAGACTGTGCATTTCCACGTGGACTTCCGGTTTTATCAACCACAACTCACTCACGAAAGAAAACATGGCAGACGTGGACGTATTGAACGAAACTGAAGCGATTGTCAACGAAACAGCACAAAATGGGACTGGCAAAATACCGTCTACCCCTGAGGGAATGGCGGTTGCATATGGCAGTCTTGTTATCATGGCTCTTTTGCCAATTTTCTTTGGTTCTTATCGCTCAGTAAAGTACCATAAGGAACAAAAGGTAAAACTGAATTTCGCCTTTCGGAAACAGGGAAAGGACGTGAATGGTATTCTTCACAGACTTTTCGCCCCATAGTCATTTCGCACCATTATTTTACCCGCCGTCTGATACCCTTTTATCGCATGTTTTTCGCCGATTTCTCAGTCAATTCTCAACCGATTTTAATGAAATTTAGTAAAGTCCTTACTAAGGACCTTACTATTTTCGAGTCACGCGGCGAATACCGATAAATTTTCATCGGAATATAAGGTAGTCTATTTAGTGGGTGAAAATAAAATAGAATTAAGGGTTGCATTCAATTGACAAATAGTTTTATTACAAGAAATCAATCTCTCTCGCAACTCATGTTTTATGCAATAAAAATATTGTTCTGTCCGAAAATATTGGCTATTGTCTCAACTTGTCAGCAGTCAGTGTTCCACTCCCTTCCCCTGTGGTGTTACGGTACTCTTCACAACAAAGACATCGTACGTAAATAATACTCAGATTCTGTGACTAATTGCTATATAGACTCTACACAGCAACATCCACAAGTAATCTATAAGTAGCCTATGTGTCTGTTTTTAATTATTGTCAAGACTTTTAAAATTCAATTGCCTTTCAGGAGTAGGCCTACTACTCACCTTCTCCGAGGTGTTATACTCTCGCTCCACAACTCAGCTTATGTCATTAGCTGCGGGGTACTGCTCCCCCTTCGCCGATGTAAAATGTGTATAAAACGTGACACAATTTCATATGACATCATTCAATAACAACGGCCCACCTGCTTTCGAAGTGCTTTGCGATTATGTAAAAAATAATAAAATATTGTACAAACCATATATAATGGAATCCCTGTATCATGCATGATCATAAATGATATGTATCATGATTGATTATGAATGCTTATAAAATGTATTGTATATGGGTAAAACCAAAAATTGGGGTAATTTTACATAAAATTAGTGTCCCCAGGACTTAAAAGGTCCGCAATTTGATTTAAATATAATAATATTAAAAATAAATGGTGCAACTTCACGTTTAGGCATTACTACTTAATAATGTTTAAATTATTTGTAAAAAAAAAAAATATATATATGGTTTTATAAGAGCTCTATGTCATGGAAACGTGGAAAATGGCATGTCCCCAGAGAAAATTCCACTATTTAAAACTTCACTGTAGGATACAAAATCACAATATAATTCTAACAATTACATTTCATGGCTAGACACTGTTCACTTTAACTAATCAATGATCAAAATTCGACTTAAAATTGATATCGATATAAATAATTTTGATGAATATACATGTCCCCACATTTGCACTCTACTCCGTTACCATTATTGTAGTATGCCCCATCAAGTGGATAATCATGAACTAAAATTATATCAAGTGTAGTTTGACACACTAAAGGGCCTTATACGAGTTTTTCACCTTGAAAGAATTAATATTGTTGAGTGACATGTTATTCGAAACAGGTATTACAAAAAAGTTAGAAAATATACTTTTGTTTTTACTACTCCGTTCCTAACCTTGTGGGTATAAAAACGAGTTGGGTTTTATGATTGTATGCCTACAACAGTTGCTATGGGGACTATTTCCACCCGTTTGATATATTTTTGAATTATTGCCCAGATCTTTTCATTAATCCCTAGAATACTTTTAATTTTACTACTCCGTTCCACTCTACTCCGTTACCAAGAAAAGGGAACGGAGTGGTGAATTGTCAAATTTTATGGGTTTTACAGTCATAATGATTAATGATCTAGTCTTTTAAAACATGGCTCGTTGTCCCCATATTAATAGAGCACCCATTTGTGATCGATGTTATGATAAGAAAATATACAGTTTATATTTATGTCGAGCCAAACATTTGGTAACGGAGTTGAGTATTTTTTGGCTTGGTAACGGAGTTGAAATAAATATTTATGTTCATCCCATCAATTTTTTTTTAAATTTTCAGCAGTTTCGATGTACGATTGTTTAGTATTATGCTTCAATAAGGATATCACGTTTAAAAGTGTGATGTCAAGCTAAACAAAGTAACAGAATTTTTTAAATGGTTTGGATTTGGTAACGGAGTAGTAAGTGGAATGCTGCAACTTTTTTAAAATGATTTTTTGAAGCAAAAAAAAAATTTCTAGCGCAGCCAGTGGCTTTTTCATGCTCTATTGGGATCAGTGCACCAAACCTATAAAGTAGTTTTCCTCCTCTTTGATGGTCACCTCACTGCCATTTTTGATGCTACAAAGTTACCCCAATTTTTGGTTTTACCCATATAATAAAGATTATTAAATGTATTGTACATAATAAAGAATGCATGTCAATTGCATTAAGTGTTAATGATTTTTTCTCTAATAATAATTTAAGAATCAAGACCTAAATTTTCTGTGAAGTTAATGTTTGACTAATAGCTCTTAGGCCGGAAATGTAGCATTCTAACACCTGCTTTGACAGATCCGTCTAGCAGACTTATGGTACGACATGGTAGGTGTAGGCCTATGTTATGGTACGAAGTTGTAGGTTTCTGTGGTACGAAGTGGTAGGTCTGTCTTGTTTGGTACGAAGTGGTCAGTTGCGAAGTAGACATGGTACGAAGTGTCTACCACAGCACAGCTGAGGATGGTTCACCACTAGACCTATTTTCAAAAAAGTTTCACTACAAGGGAATGAACATCTATAATAACATAAATAACATTATGATTATGATGGTTGAATTTAGAAGTGATGTAGGTCACAAAAAAACTAAGTAATTTTGCAAATAAAAACGATTATAAACGGGCGGCTCGCCACAAGTGAAATGAAAACAGAGACATATTGTATAATTTATTTAAAAAAATGGTTAATAACGTGTTACTTTATTATTAAGTAAAAAGAAACCCCCAAAAAAATATACAATATACACATTACATATACAAAGTGTTCATACACAGTGACAGGGGTGGGCAGGCGAAATGAGTCCCATCGCCACAAATGGCTACTTTTAGGTGCTCTGAATGGTCATTTTTTAATATTTACATTACAGATATTTTGCTTCTGTGACTATGCGACCGCTTGCCCACCTCTGAGTGATACAAACTTGTGGTAATTGATTTATATCGATAAAATACATATTTTTTTTGTTTTAACTTTTGTGATTATCATCATTCATTTATACAAATACATACCGGTACAATAATTATAAAAGAAAAAAAATACATACAAATATCAACAATAATATACATACAATTATTTATTTACCTTTTTTTACTATTATTATGATTATATTGCAAGGATAAGATACCAAAGTAAATAGTTTTACAAAATCTAAATATTGGCGGATTCAAGACATCAAGAATATTCACCCTATATATACGACATGATACTCCATTTGTTACTGCCGGAACGCCTACACGCACTTGATTCAGATAGCACAAGTATTTTGTCTTCGCCACTTGCAAAAAAGTTAAATGACTGTTGTCAACATAAATATATTTTGTTACAGTAACGTTAGGCTTGTACATTGGTGTATATAATCGTACAATATACATGTGGAATTCACGATTTTTGCAAACAAGAAACATTGACCCGGTGCTTAGCTAAGCGTCGTGGACTAACAGTATCCCAGCATTGGGTCGATGTCTCATGTTGGCTGGGTAGGCTTATGACTGGCGTTTCTCAGAGTGAATCATCGCTACTATTAATTTTTTTTTAAACAGCCATTCCGTAGAAGGTTTTTAATGACAGCCTAGATCCACAGTGATCATGCATTTTTTCTCTGGAGTCAACAAGTGGGCTTGCTACATGTCTACAGCTTGCTATAGAACAACATTTGTTTTTCGAAAGTTTCTATTCATGTTTTACTTGGTTTGCGTGGGGCCTGGAAAAACCTACTCTTGTGCCTTAAAAGGCCATGAATTTTGTTCTGCCCAAGGTGTACAAACCCTGATTATTCATGGTATATAGCTATTTTAGTATGTTGGTTTTATTATATCAGGTTGGTTATATATTATTCAGGTGATTTTAGTTATTGTATGTCTGTTTCATAAGAGATCTATTAATTATATTAACATGATGAAACTGATAATAAATAGTGATGCAGACCTTACATGATATTAACATTATTTACAAGATGTCGCTGTTGTGTAATTTTCTAGCAAAAGTTTTACTCAACCATTAAAAAAAACCATATATCTAGATCTATCAGATAAATAACAATATATAACAGTAGATAAATAACAATATATACAGACTAGTATATTTCATTTGGTTAACTCTTATTATATACGAATTTGAATGTCATATTTAGCATCCGAAAGGTTAATTGTGCTTCTAAGTATCACACCTCACTAGTTGGCAGATTATGTCATCACTCTGTTGAGTTGTTACTCCACTGTTGAAGTTAATTGCGTTTCATGTGGTGTTACATCCACTGTTGAAGTTAATTGCATTTTAGGTGATGTTATATCCACTGTGGAATTTAATTGCATTTTATGTGACGTTTTATCTAATCTTGCCAATTGCATTTCACCTATGCCTACACTTCAAATAAATACACAGGAAATATATATATTTGAATGACATGCCTATAGATATCCTCATAAACCCAGTTGACTCCTGGCAGTTGACAGTGTAATGATCTTTTCTGTTATTAATCAGACGGCTGCTTCTAGAGCAAGGTAATATTATTACACACTATTTTTCAAAATGAAAAATAAATACAACCAGCATGACAACATTTTATATACTTTATATTTTTATTGACTAACAATATTTTGATATTTTATTGCTGTAAACAATCATATTGTAGAATTATTAGGTTTGGATTGCACTATTCCCACTGTGTGGCAAACTGTCTCGTGGTGTGCTGTGGTGAACGAGCCGCCCGTCTCGGAGTCTAATCGTTTTTATTTGCAAAATTACTCCTTCTGTTGTGGCAAATATCGTCACATATTACTTTAACGATCTTTAATGATCAACATTTTTCATTGATATTACATGTTGTTCCCCTTGTCCAATTGTGGTGAATCATTTTTGCCTCGTGGTGAACCGCCCTAAACTATGCTGTGGTGAACCATCCAAAGCTGTGGCGAACCGTCCTGACACCAGCCCTAGACCATCTGGCATGTAATGCAATTCAGGGATATAACAAACTTTAATTTATCCAGTTTAATGGGTTTATAGAGGGACGTCGTAATTACAAATTTACTACATGTCAAATAGTCTTAACTATTGAACTATATAATATACTGTAGATTCGCCGTGTGACTTGATAAATTGATAATAGTCCTTGAAAAATTTCATGTAAATCGGTTGAGAATTGACTGAGAAATCGGCGAAAAAACATGCAATACAAGTTGATCTGACAGCGGGTATAGTAGTCATCACCCACCATCTGGAAATGTGCAGGTGATTTTATTTAAATTTAAAATGGCCGCCACTTTTAAATATTTTTGACCACAAACAATCTAACCTAATTTATGGTGGGGGATGATATAGGACTTCAGGCCTCATGTTAGTTTTGGGTTTGGTCCGCAATTTGAGCAAGATCGCGTAGCTTTTTGCTATGCGAAGTGGAACAAATTGAACCCTGCCTCCAAGAGTTTGTCATTAATTTTGTCGTTTATAGTTGGAACACAACTAGAGGAACAATTTATAGAATTTTTCTTTACTTTTATTAATCCAATTAAATGCATTTTTTTATTTAAATTTCTATTTTGACAAGTTATATCTGATTAAAGTTACAGCTACAGTACATTGATTTGTCCTCTAATAATTTATTTTTATCTGGTAGTCTGAATAGTCTGTGCAGCTCTTTATATGTGTTTGTAGGAATCTGGTGAAGCAACAGAGACAATGTCTAGTAAAGATGCCGCTATGTTTCCCATCATCGCCAGCTGTACATTGTTTGGGCTATATATATTTTTCCAGGTAACCGATCAATTTCTAAAGACAATTTTTGAATCATTATTTTCTTTATTCACAATTATTTGATCCTATAAATTTTCTGATGCCTAGTTACGTTTTCTGTTCTGCATCAGCTCAACTTATCAGAATTATATTGATGTTAAGTAATAAATGTATGTAATGTTAAAGCGACACAATCAGGCTAAAATCATCAAAAAATTGGTAATTTTATTTTGGTTTCTTAAGATCCAGATCTGCAAATTTTTAAAAAAATTTGTGCTGCTTATTTTCCAGTTAAGCTAGATATAGAGAGGAAATTCCAGTATTTCTTATTTTTGACATGCATGTCCGAAATAAAAAATTGGGAATTTTTGATAATTTTAGCCCGATTGTGTCGCCTCAAGTATGGTTCTTATTACATTTACATGTAATAATATATGTATAAAGTACATAATTATATAGATATTGCCATTAAAATATGCATATATATATTAGAAAATACTGAATACCAGTGAGAAATTCAAGAGTATATCTTCCCCTTGGAGTTAGAAGAAAAGTGGCAGTTTAGCTGAGACTAAGCACCTTCTAACTCCATGGGGACAATATTATGTACAAGAATGTAGAGATGTGGAAAGACCAATGTTGCAAGATGATTAAACAAAAATCATAGTATTGTAAATGCATGGTTACGTAGCATTTTCAAAATTATTGTGTTGTAGGTTCAGCTTGTCTCTGATGCACTCGAGTCCCTCCAAACCTCTGCTCGTATTTATATATATTACTATGAAATTGCTTAATTTTTCATTTCTTCCAGGTATTTGAAAAAGAATACATAAACATGCTCCTAACAGTCTACTTCTTCTTTTTGGGTGTATTAGCACTTGCACATATATTAGGGTGAGCAATTATTTCAATTGATTGATCTATATTATATATTCACACTGCTCTTGGAAAATCTTTAAACTTTACACTTACTGGAAGACCCACCAAGGCAAATGCTTTATTTTTTAACTGAACACAAGGTCATTTTTGCTTACTGTTTTTGCATTGTCCATTCATCCACCTCCGTAGTGTAAGCGTCTTTGGTGTTTCTTTTCTCATTTTATTGATGTTTTTTTATTTGTACGATGAATCAACCCTTCCAACGCTGTGATCAACTTTTGCCGCTATAGACCTCAGATTCTGACGTCTAAGGTCGATCCCCCCCCCACCCCCCCCACTGAAAGAGTAAACTAGTTATAATGACCATAGACCCTTAACATAAGTATTCAAATGAAATAAGAAAGAGCTAACTAAGACATTTATGATGATTTCAAATTAAAAAAAACTTTTTTCAATGCTTTTAGGGTTAACCCTAAGAGCACTGAGCTATTCAATTTAAATTTCCAGTCACTTGAAGTAGTGTCTTGCTACCGTGATACACAACTTCAAGTGACTGAAAATTCATTTGATTTTAAATTGTGAAAATTTAAGTCCCAGTATATATCAGTGTTTCAAGATTGAAGGCTTATTTTATTTTTACCAACTGGCTATCAGGGGGTTATACTAGTACAGGTGATAATCAAAACACAGAATGTCTACTGTAGTTGACATCAGTGGTCTAAGGGGTAATCACACAACTTTTCACCATTAAGTTTCCTCAAAATAGGATGTGTTATACACTGAATTATATGCAGCAGGAGCTTGTCACCTTGATCTTCAAAACTGCTGGCCCTTTTATGTGTTGTTCAATATATCGACACTGCTTGTTTTCTATAGACCTCTGTCTATTTGTATAACTTCCTATTTATAATACATGTATAAATTGATTACTTTCCTATATGACAATCAGTAGAAGTCTTTTCAGATAATAATAGTGCTGCTGGCATGTATTTCCTTTACCCCCACCCTCCTATTTAGACTCTAGAGGGAGAAGTTCTAAGATGGGCAACCCAAGGTTTACAAATAAATTACTTGATGCCTGTGACAACATATATGTAGAAATGCTGGTATGTTTTTGATTAGGCCTGCATATTTTTATGTAAGCAATTTAAGGCCAAATGTTCTCCGGCCATCCGGGTCACTGAAATTTATGATTCACCGACCCTGAGACGGTCTCGGGTCTGCTTTAATTCCTTCACTGCATTGTTCTACACTTTTTTTTCAATTGTATGACTTTTGCAGCAGAATCATAAAAATGGTTGTCCAGGATTTTTTTAGTCAAATATAACTATCATTAGGTACTTGTATTTATATCATTTTCTCTTTGACACAGGCCCTGTGTGGCAAAAATTCTTCCAGCTTCATTTCCTAACAAGCAATACCATCTTAAATTGACAGAAAGTGAAGGAGAAGAAAAAACAGGTTTGTTTTTCTTCAGTAATTAGTTTGTCAATATTTATCTGATACAAAAACTATATAATTTACATCTTAGTAAATAATTTGTAATAGTCATCATATGATATAAACATGTATAAATATTTAATTCATCTGTGCTTAAAAAGCATAATATGTTTTTTAGGCCTCAGACAAAATTTTGGCGGATGCCTGTTGTTGTCACCAGGCATGTCCGTCCGTATGTCCACCACTTTTAGCACTATAACTTGTTTCGCTTAACTGGAATGTACATTAAACATCAAATACAGGTTAATTATGCCTAAAGCTTAACTAATTTCACATTTGACCTTTCTGTGACCCCTATGACCTTTCCGATCAAAAAATTGTCTTGTTAACGCGATTCACTCAACATTTTTTCATGTATCGCTTCAAAATTTATACCATATATATCCATTCCACTAGTAGCTCGGATGAGTTTGAAATTTGGCAAGATTTGGACAGAAACTAGGTCATGTTGGCCAAACGGCCATTATTTTTTTAATATGGGTAATATCTGAAAAACCGGACCAAATAGCTGGACCATTAGTATAGAACAAAATGTGCAGTTCCAGGTAGGGATATACCATGACAAATTTTAACATGATCAAATTCAAAACGGCCGACCTGCGGCCACTTCCGATGACAAATGTTCTCGTTTTAACGCAATTCACTCAACATTTTTTTAAAATTTCTTCCAAAATTTATACCATATATCCATTTCCCTAATAGCTCGAATGAGTTCGAAATTTGGCAAGATTCGGACAAATACTAGGTCATGGCTAGACAAAATGGCTGAATATCGGCCATTATTTTTTTAATATGCGTAATATCTGGTAAACCAGAACAGATAGCTATATCATTACTATAGAACAAAATGTGCAGTTTCAGGTATTGTAGGGGTATACAATAAAAAAATTAAACTTGATCAAACTCAAAATAGCCGACCAACAATTTCAATAATGGCGGCGGGCTATTGTCGAGTGTGCTCTTGTTTCAAATGATTTTCACTTTCAAACGATGATTAGAGGCTGAGGCTTATTTCCGTCGCCGACGGGCATAACAAGTTTTTTTATGTTTTGTAATGCATAACAAGTCTTAATTACTCCTTTTTGCCTTTTTGATTGCTTTAAATATACCTTTTAAATTAATCAAGGTTGACTTATCTTATGGCTTTTATGAATTCAACATTTATAATGGCTTTCTCGTATTCAATACAATAATGATTAATCCATCTCTGCTAAATTTGATCTTATGTTGGCATAGGTAGATTTTCTTTAGTGTGGTCTGGTTAAAATAAATTTTATTCTGATTAGGAATAATCAGTGACATGTTTGACAATATTCATTTTGTGAAATGCTTTGGTATTGAATGTTATTGTTGTTGGTGAAAGTAGAATTATCTTGTGCATGTATTTCTGTTATAGATATGATGGATTATCAGTTCGACCGGAAAGATCTTGTCTGTTTAGGATTATGTGGTGTCTTTGGTGTGTGGTATCTCTTGAAAAAGGTATATATGTAAACTGCATGTATGTTTTTTTTACATTAATGTTATTTATATTTATATTATATATACCTCAATGATTTTGTCATGTTTTCTCTCATCAGATTTTGGCACTTTACTTTTTGGAAACTCTTACATTTTCTAGTATACAATGACTCACAACTCCAGTGATAAAAAAGTTATGGACTGCTGTCTTGTATAAAATGACTCACAGCTCCTGTCATAAAAATTATGGGCTTCTGTCTGAGATTCTTGTGAAATCATATAAAGCTTTGTTTATTTCATGTGTCTGCAGACCAATAATTATGAGTTAATATTTGAGATGCAGGCTGAACTGTTTAATTAGGTTATTTTAAAATGTGTATCAATACAAATAAAAAACATCGAACTATTTTTAGTCAACTTTCAAATTATCTGATATAAGATGCAATAATAAACATGTTGTTTTGCAAGCAGGAAGTCAGATTGTTAAAGTAATTGTATCTTTACTAATGCATATATATTTATTTTTAAGCATTGGATAGCTAACAACATAATTGGTCTGGCCTTCAGTGTGAATGGAGTTGAATTTCTGCAACTTAACCAAATTAGCACAGGTGTTATTCTGCTTGGAGGCCTGTTTTTCTATGATATTTTCTGGGTAGGTATGAGAGCACATGATTATAGAACTGAAATCTGATTTATGTTGTATATAGAAACATTCAAACATTCTGAGTCCTGTATCTTGTATGGTTTTGAGTAGACAATTAGCATGAGCTTGATATTCTCTATTTATAATCTCAACTGTGGTTCAAGGTTGAGGGCCAAAAAAAAATACCAGGCACCTTTTTTAGAAAGAAGTTTTCCTGACCCGTGTCCAAAAAAGTGAAGATCAAAGAGGATAGAAATAGAATATATTGATCGGTTGAGTGATATTAATTTTTCTTTTGATGCTTGACAAAGTTCACCATAATTTCCTTTCCTGGTAGTGACAAGGTTACTTATATGTCAAATCCTAGATACTGCAGTATTTATTCTTGTGTTAGTTTTTATCATAATTATTGAATTACAGGTATTTGGCACAAATGTTATGGTCACTGTAGCGAAATCTTTCGAGGCTCCTATAAAAT
The DNA here is from genome assembly GCA_964017125.1 of Flabesymbios commensalis. Classification (NCBI taxonomy): domain Eukaryota; kingdom Metazoa; phylum Annelida; class Polychaeta; order Terebellida; family Flabelligeridae; genus Flabesymbios; species Flabesymbios commensalis. Next base: position 103,643,815 of record OZ024902.1, read on the forward strand.
GTGAGTAAAATATTTTTATATGTTATTATTTAAATGTGCCATGATTCTTTTCCATTGAAAAATGTATGTTTACATAAAAAATCCAATTATTCTGATTATTATGACTTTATGTCTTCAGTGGTATTTCCGCAAGATTTGTTGGAAAATGGTCTTGCAGCTACCAATTTTGCCATGCTTGGTTTAGGAGATATTGTTATTCCTGGAATATTCATAGCACTTCTACTTCGATTTGATGTTAGGTAAGAGACAAATTATGTAATTATCCAGATTAGACAAGCTAATACATTGTTATCGGGATGGATGGTACTTTGGTGCTAGTGCTCTGTATCATAATCAGTTTATTGTGAGGAAGCTGATTCTTATCATGAACACATATACAATTGTACAAACTATAGGTATCACTGTTTGCATATGACATTCAACCCTTACAGAGCGGGGATCGACTTTAGTCGTCAGAATCTGACGTCTGTAGTCAGATTCTGATGACTAAAGTCGATCCCCGCACTGTGAGAATCAACATATTTCTAATGGCCGGAAAACCAGAACATAGGTATTAAAATGAATCAGAAAGAGTTAACTAAGGCATTTATGATGATTTCAAATTGAAAAAACCCCTTTAATTGCGATGTTTTTTTTACAAATAAATTCAGCGCTTGTCGTAAGAATTAAACCAAATGTGATGACACCAAAATTGATAATTTACTTTGTGGTAGATACTCAGTTAATCAAATATTTCAAGTTGAGAGATATCCACTTTTGATACATTTAAATATACATTTCGATGTTTGAAACTGGATATTGCGACAGCAATGCCAACTTCAAAAAGCATGAAAAATAATGAACATCAATTCAGCAGAACACAGGATAAATAACTTTACAAACTTCCATTTATCACTGGTGCTCCCATTCTAATCCTTTATTTTCCTATATCAGTACACTTTGTCTAACTGAATAAATTTACTATGATTGCAGTGTACACCGCAATAAGAGGACTTACTTCTACTCTGGATTTCTGGCATATGTGCTTGGTCTCTTGGCAACAATCTTTGTCATGCATGTTTTCAAACATGCTCAAGTGAGTTTCACCAATATTTATTTACTTTTCGATTTAGTCTATGCTGCACAAATAATGAATGTGTCGTTTGTGCCACTTGTACTCGATATGTATCTATATTACATTACCTGAGACTATCGTAAATCATTGCTATTTTCTTCTTTTTAGCCTGCTTTGCTGTATCTGGTGCCTGCGTGCATTGGCCTGCCTCTGCTTGTCGCTCTCTTGAAAGGAGAATTAACACAGATGTTCAAGTAAGTATATGTCAACATTAATTACATCAATTACAGCCTAAGATTAAAGGCTGTGCAATAACAGCATCCTAGACATATTTATTTTTTATCTGTTCTAGATATGAAGATAACCCATCCCTAGTTGAAAATGAAGATGAGAAAAGTGACAAGGATAAAAAGACAGGGAAATCAGAAGTTAAGAAAGAGAAATGATATTTATGTTGATTAGGTGGACATATTTATTTACCGAAAAGAATGATCTTCTTTTTCAATGCTTCTAGATATTAATAAATGTTGGTTTACTGCAACAGACTTAAATCAGTGAAATCATTGTCTACCCATGAGGGTAATATTATTATTGTATATTTGACATTTTTGAGAATAATTTTATGATAGAGAAAACCTCTATCTAAATAATTCGCATTATATACTTATGTCTGACTTGTACAGTATTTTTGTTGTTCAGTAAAATGCATTCATGCAATATATTATTAAGTGTATTTTTCCTTTTATTCTAAACTTAATAAATCATTAAAAAACATCTACGATAATTTCTAATACAGAATCTGAATTATTTTTTTTATTTATACCATGCATTCAATCTAGCATAAAATGTACACTGATTTTCCTTTTCTTCATAGCGTATTAATTGTCTGTGTGTCTTGTTCATGGGAATAAGTTATCTGCTTGATAAATTATTAACTATGACAATCCATGACAATACCACAACAGCATTTTTTAACAATATCTTGTACAGATGTGTGTCAGTATTCGCTTTTCTTCACTCCTGTACATGTACAGTGAACAAGTGTTCATTGTACACAAAACAAGTGTTCATTGTAAGAGATATTCGTGTGTGTGGCACATACATAAATAACAGTATGTGATATGAAATGCTTAAATTGTATGCATAATAGTACTTGTCGCTCTAAGTACTCCTGCTCAGCATCTGTAGAGTCTCCCACCAACTCCTATCACCATGTTACTGGTGTAGACATATAGCACCGGGCCTTGTCACTATAAGAATGATGAATATGTCAGACACACGGCAAGCATTAACTTGATGTATTTCTATGTGGAGGCATGTCAATATACCGCAAAATAGAAGTGGTGTTTTCTTGATTCCCTCGCCAATATGGAAATTATTCTTACAGACTGAAGAACTGAACTTTTTTGAGAGGCTTCTTTCAGTGCACCTGGTTTAATTTATTTTAGAATGTAGGAATCACTTCAGGGTCATGTCATTTAAAATTACTGAATACAAATAAGGATTTTGTAAGTGAGCATCATGAATTTAAATGTAGTAAAGCGGTGACAGTGTAGTATAATTTATATCTGTTTTAAGTAAAATGTCTTATGATAGTAGTTAACAAGTTGGTCTTCTAGCGATTGTGTGTAATTGCCTTTAAATTTGCTTCAGTTTTCTTTAACATCATATCTTTTTAGACGGAACGGGAAGATGATATATAATCTGATAATGTATCCAGTGAACTTGCACTGCCCACCATTCAGTAATCATTGATATCAATGTTTATAGATGTTTCACAGACCATCAGAGTAAATCTACAAACAACGCATTGATGTTATTACATTTTACGAATTTGTTTTCCCAAATAATCAGAAATATCATTAATGTTGATATTGGACAGATATCTATATTCTATTACTTGAATAATTCCGGTCCATAGGATCAAAATCTTAGTTTTAAGTCGATCTTAAGATATTTTAAAGTTTTATCTTAACCTGTACATTCACGTGGTGACTTAACAACCTGCTAAAAACTATGTGGATTTTCATAGTAGCCTACAATTTTATTTTTCTTCGCTTATTATCAGATTATATTGACAATATATAATCTGATGATAGTGATGTTTTGAAGGTTTTGGGGGATATGGATGAATAGGCTACATCCTAAATACAGTATAATATGTTTTGTTGAGTAGATCTGAGAAATGATGTGGACACATTACTGACTTTTCTCTGGGTGTTGGTCGTATGAGTGTTGATGTCAATAACAATGTGCTTGCCGTAAGTCGACTTGTTTAAAACAGAATTGTAAATCGAATGTATAAATAGTAAGTGTCGACAGTTCAAATGCTGCATTATTCTGCACCAGGCCTATGTGACTCATCTGCTCATAATCAATCGCAGCGAACATTTTTCTGTAATGCAGAATTACAAAAAAAAATAAAAAAAGTAGGTTTTATAAAGTAAAAGTCACTTCAAATCTGTCACATTCGCGTTGCAAGTTTTTCGCTCATTGCTCAAGCAATTTTCATCCGATTGTCATGAAATTTGACAAGCGTTAGTTTCTAGTCTTACGTCATCTGCCCTGAAAATTTCAAGAAAAAATATTATGTACTTTAAAAATGACGTTCCTCTATAAATCCATTGAGCGCTATCAGCTTCAATCACGAAATTCCACTACATGTCAAATAATCTAACTTGAAAACCCATTCAAATTTCACGAAATTTTCAGGGTAAGCGCCGGAATACTTGCACAGAGTGCTTGCAAAATTTCATGGAAATTGATTCAGAATTGACCGAAAAATCAGCGAAAAACACCCAACGCTGGTGGAAGTTGACTGCAACTATAGAAGCAAATTATAATCAATTATAATTGTTATCTGCACGTTTTTTAGGATATTAAGCTTCTGAGTGATCTCGTTTTGCCTTTTTGGACAATGATAAAACTTAAACTGGAGAGTTAAAAACTTCATTTTGAAGCTATTAAAATATTAAAAATTGTATAACTGCTGCACCACAGAATATTATATATCGCAATAACAATATTGCATTATCTCTTTTTTTGGAAAATGTTTAATACTTCCAGAGATTGATCACTTTGTAGTAAGTACTTATATTAACCCTTGCTGCCGAATTGTTTTTGTGAGTATTTTTCATTCATTTGAAGCCGGAATTGCTGAGGCAATTTCCAGGTTCAAATGAATGAAAAATAGAATTATTTATGAAAAATAGACGTTACCAAATTTGAATTATTTGAATAACTGAGCATTTTCCACAAAATATGTTACAAATTTTAGAGATATTTTATTTGGTCTGAAATTAGCTTGAGACGTCTTAGCAGAACCAGGGTTTATTTATTTGAAGCAGTGGGCCCCATACATCTGTTCATTCAGACTTCCCATACTTACAAGATGTATAGTATCGCAAAATTAACGATTCAAACAGTAACTTCATTGAAATTGAAGCTGAGGTAAATTAGTGAGTAAAATTAGTTCGGTAAACTACAAAATAGTGTGTACTATTTTTAAATCTTGCTCCTAGTGATATTTTCAAAAGTCGCTATTTAAATTGATAATAAAAATATTTTAAAACCATATAACCTTGTTACTGGAAATTTTGTTCCGTCCTTTTAAACATTCGTCTACTTTCTTCAGCATAATTTTGTGGGTTTTTTTTCAAATTAATGGGCTTCAAAACTGAAATAGCAGCCGTTGTTTGATTGATTGCTATTTTCTGTAAACAGAATTGGGGAGTACGCCTACGTGGGTTACTACGTTAAGGTATCTTGTAAAAAGGCAGCTGACAGTTCTATTTCATCCTTTTATTTGTCCTACGTGTTACACGGAATTATACAAGATGTTTTGGAACTGCTTTGTTGTTTTTGTTTTATGAGGGTTCTCTGGCCAGTCTGGGTATTTCTCATGATCTGAGTAACTTTTCGGTAAAATGCATACAAATCTCAATTGGTGACTGCAGCCATCCTGAAAAATATGAAATTGACAAGTGCGAAGAAGGGCAGATCCTAAAGCCCCCATTTTTTTTTTTTTTACCCAAGGTCATAGTCAAGATCAAATATTAAAAAAAAAATCGTGTTAACGCGATAACTTAATAAATAATGATTCGATCTCCCATGAGTATGGAGATGACCTGATTAGATTTTCAGCTTTCCACCGAAAATCAAAATGGCCACTAGCTGACGACTAATTTTTTTTCAGCTAATTTTTTTAAAAATTCCCTTGCAACCTGGTATATATAGGTTTTCGGGGTCTGCCAGTCTATTGGCATTGTTCGTTTCCATGTGCGACCGAAAACGAGGCTATCGTTGCCATTTTGATTTTTTTGTTTAAAATTTTCTCGATTATGCTAATACCATGAGGTGACCTGAGGTTGTAGCTATAGCCAAAATAAAATTACTGATTTTTAACTTGGAAACAGAGTCTCCAAGTTTTTAGTCTGATTTTCAGAGCAAACGTCTGTCGTTAACTTCCGTTTAACATCTGTTCTGCCTGTGCAAAGTCAAAAAGCATTATCGGCTCCCTGAGAAACTAGGCATTTACTGCTTTTCAACTGGCTCTTCCTGCCATAGCGCTGCCAAAAGGCCGTATTTGCTCACTTGTAAAGCAAGTATATACTTCCTTTAAGCTGATGTCACTGCCTCCTTCTTGTTTGTAACTTTCAATAGACAGTATCTGCACACTTGTGAAATAAGCAGATACTTGGTTTTGCTGTGAGCAGAAGCGCTCTATGTCATGCTGGTTCTAGGCAGTCAACATGATCCAATGTTGGGTAAATGTTGTGCCATCATGTATGACACTGTTACAACTTTGGTCCAACATTGTGTCAGTGTATCGAGTTGCCAGTGACTCTACAAAAACGAGACGTTTAGCCAATACTGTTTAACTGCTGAACCATTGCCATAGACAATGGGCCAGCATTGGATGAAGGTTTATGAGTTAAGGCCTATATATTGGTGGACCGATGCTGGGATAATGCTGGTCCAGTGTTGTAAACGGCGGGACACCATTAGGCTAACATTGTGCCAGCGTCTGGAGTTTGCTGATTGGCTGTGACCAAACCCAGTTAACTCGGGGCATTCACCCAATGTTGTTTTCATGTCGTGCCGTTGTCGAAGATGTCGGGCCAATAGTAGAGCAAAATTGGGTCAATGCTTCGTATTTGCTGTGATAAGTGTTCTCGCAGGTGTGTCACTCTGTCGCTAGCCACCCCCCCCCCGCTTTCTCACCTCTCTCTCTGCTGCAGTCACCTGTGTTATCTTACGCAATATAGCAATTAGGCCTTGGCTAAGATATTTATCTCCACAAATTTAAAATTTCGTATCATTATAAATAGATTTTTGGACTTAGTGATTGAAGGCAATGGAAATTGATATAATTTATACACTTCTGGCCTGAAATATGACCGAATAACAACTTTTATTGCAATGCCCGTTCATGTAGTTAAGTTAACCCTTTCATTACGACCATCTGTCATTAAAAAGGGACAAAGTATGGTTAAATATACATTTTTTAAGATATAATTGTAATTAATTTTACGTTCCTGGGCTATATCATCATATATTATAGTTTTACAACCAGGCATTTTGAGTGATTGCATGACAATTTCGTGTCCTAATTAGCTCCGGCCGGCACCATCTTTTGAGCATTGAACACTCTGCCAAAACACACGCTTAGCTACTTAATTACATGTAAAGAATACGCAGTGCCTGACTTACAAAGAGTACTTGCGGGATTCCCACAAAAAAATTAAAATTGGCCCGACATCATTTTATCTGTGCATGTTTTTGACGCAACAAGTTAATTCTAGAGGGTCATAAGATTTTTTCAAGACAAGTTCCAGGCCCCGGCTAAATAATAACAGATCGCCTGCTGAATTAACCATATAAAAAATATATAATATATTTTCTGTGGAATTAACTACCAAGTCATTACCAGTGAATCTTTTTTAATTTCAGTTCCCAATGTAAGACGCCTATTTTTCCAAGCAGGACAAATATTATTTATATGGCGGTATTTACTGTTGGCTATTTACGGCCCACACTGTCAAATTGTGAGCTGTGTATCGCTGCATTGGTTTCAAGATTTAATTTAGTATTCAGCGTTATTAGAACAGAGTCAAGGTTCGCCATCCCAAAATGAATAGCAAAAAATGTACAAATATATGACAAGGCCTGCAAATTTATTTTGTACAGAAAATATTGTAAAAAAATTGTTGATAATGACTAATATATTAACCCTTAAACTGCTGAATTAAATAAATTAAATTTTCACGCACTTAAGATTTGTGACTCACTACCTTGACCCACAACTTTAAGTGAGAGAAAACTACTCGTATTTGTTTAATTTGTAATTTAAGACTAAGCAATTTAGAAATATTGATGTTTAAACGGCTATTAAACGGATTCAAGCGCCGTCGCGCTTAGCGGTTTAGGGGTTTGTAAATTAGGTGTAGGCCTAGCGGCAACAACTTAGGAAGGTGATGACACTGCCCCAAGAAGAGATCCGACAGGACCCCAGGAAGACAATAGTAGCACTAAATCTATGTGATCGACTCCAATAACACGCATAAAGGGTGTTGGCACAACACGTGACTGATGACTGAATGTTAAGCCATTTTAGCGCTAAAATGTGTGTTTGATTAAAGTAAATAGAGTGTCAGTAATTAACCGTTATAGCACGAATCGTTACTACACGATGCAACCATGGATAACACGATGCAACCATGGATCCCCCAATTTTTTTTGCCATTTTTCCAGAAAAATCGTGTTATAAATATTTCAACAACCGACTGAGCATGACATTTTCAACTAACTTTTATTTAGCACAGCGAGTACAAAAGGTATGAAGTATATCATGTGTAGAACAGACCGTCAGGATCCCAAGAAGGCAATTTTAGGTGCCTCAGCATGTACCAATTAATGATATAGCCCCTTAATTAGGGCCCAAATTAGTGATTAATTAGCATACCGAGTACACGCACAAAGATAATGGCACAGACAAGGTGGTTGGTGGTAGAGCCCGAATTCATCGTTCTTAAGTGTTAAATCCCGTACTTAATGAGCTTAAGAAAGTGTTTTATTGGTGCTAATTACAGATTTAGGCCTAATTAGCATAATCTGTGCATAAAAAATCTCAATGGCATGATATTCTCGGATATATAGTGCGTCAGAATAAACAATACTTAAATGCCAAAGCCTGTACAAAATCTACTTTAAAGATTGGGGTAAAATAGTAGTTTGTTCAATTTCTGAAAAATTAATGGTAAATTGAGTGACTGTAATATGTTAAAAACATTGCAAACCGTTGATGAAATTAATTATGTGTCATGATGTGAGGTTGGGGTGAACGGTGACACCCTTTTAGTCAGAAGACCCGCAAGTCAGAGGACCCTTTAGTCAAAAGGCCAGTTGGTCAGAAGGCCCATTAGTCAGAAGGCCCGTTAGTCAGAAGGCCCGATAGTCAGAAGGCCCGATAGTCAGAAATTCAGTTAAGCTTTTTTGTCAGAAGGTCCTTTAAGTCAGAATTTGTTCATTAGGCATTGAACAATTCTAGGGGACGCTGCATTTGATATCTGGGCAGGTGGAGAGGGGAGGACTATATTAGTTTGATTGAAACGTTTGTTGTCCACCTATTGATAAGGCAATATTGAGAGTTGTGCATAAAATAATTACTCAAGGATACTTAAAAAATGCTGACGGAGTCCATACGAGTTTTTCAAAAAAATCGGTAATTTAATAAATAGTTTGAAAGAGAAAAATAGCCATGAAAATTAAATTGTGAAAAAATTATACGCAAGCAAATTGCACAACTGAGAGTAAAATACATTTATGGTTCCGCTCCGCAAAAATATTAACAACACCATACCTCCTGTTAGGCCAAGGCTCATAGAGCAATGACAGAAGTTAATAAATTTATTAAACTCCAAAATTACAGAACCAAGCTGTTATTGCATAATCATACACAACCTGGCAAAAATTGAAACATTATTATATGACATGCATTACAGAAATTAATAATTGTCTTAACTTACAATACATCACATAGTTATTATTGTATAATAAAGCACAACATGGAGATATTTAAAACATGTTCTTATATCACATGCCATGAGGCATCATAGAGTTCAATTACTGAGTTAGGTAATATGACAATATGCCTTAAAATACTGATTTAAGTGATATTGTGCAATCTTAACAGTAAAATCTGTGGGGGACAGCGCCCGATGATAATATCAGATGAGAGAAGCTAACAACAACGAACATACATGTATAAATAGTGAGGTGTTGGGGTAGGTGGTGGGATAACATTTTTTCGGAGATGTGAACAGCCCGATCCTTTTCCGAAAAGAAATTGGAAGTGGATCCATGGGCTATCCATCCGGAAAAGTGAAGTCACGTGACTGGTCTGTCCACTGCGCTGCAACCAGTCCGACCCTAAATGTGCGCTACTTCACTCACCATAAAAGTACTTATGCCAGGCATAAGTCTCATTTATGGTTCCGCTCCGCAAAAATATTAACAACACCATACCTCCTGTTAGGCCAAGGCTCATAGAGCAATGACAGAAGTTAATAAATTTATTAAACTCCAAAATTACAGAACCAAGCTGTTATTGCATAATCATACACAACCTGGCAAAAATTGAAACATTATTATATGACATGCATTACAGAAATTAATAATTGTCTTAACTTACAATACATCACATAGTTATTATTGTATAATAAAGCACAACATGGAGATATTTAAAACATGTTCTTATATCACATGCCATGAGGCATCATAGAGTTCAATTACTGAGTTAGGTAATATGACAATATGCCTTAAAATACTGATTTAAGTGATATTGTGCAATCTTAACAGTAAAATCTGTGGGGGACAGCGCCACAGTGTTCAGCTCTGCAAGAACTGGACACCCCCCACCGATTTAGGAAAGCGATATATGTGTCGGTTTTGTAAATTATTAAATGTTCTCATACAAGGTATCATAGTATAGGTATCCTGCTATAGACTATATGGTCGCAGTCACAACTGGCCAACCAATGTCCTGTCTTGTAACAGTGAATAATTTTAATAAGATAGCAATTGTAATGACATGCTATATTGGTTAATTGTTACTAATGATGAAGCTGTACATGTATAACAAGCTGGGTTTGCAATTTTGTATCATCCCAGGGTCCATATTTTTTAACATATGATACGCACCCCAGTCTCTGCAAACCCAGGCACAACTGACTGTCTGCAAAAACTGAAGAGCACCACATATATCAAAAATATATATGAAATAAAAAGTTAAGAGAATCCCACGGACCTGTCCCGATCTATCTATTAGGAATGAAAATGATAAAATTAATTTTCTATCCGACGGCCCACAATACAAACCCAGTCACAACTGACGGCAAGATTGTAGAACAGTCCAAGAAAAGTAAATTAGTTTTACGTGATTAAGGAGCATTTAATTTTGGAATTCTAACATAGCGTTGAAAAGCTCTCGACTTCCATCTACCTAGTCTTTGAATATCTGCATCCGAGTGGCCAGCTGCAGCAGCTGATGTTGCTGCCCCAATTCGAAAGGAATGCCCCTTATAGCGATTAACGTCTAATCCGGCTGCTAAAACAGAACGTCTAAGAAAACTATCAAATAATCCTTTGTCACAAGGCTGACCTCCCTCCAATAAAAAAACTGGACCTACTTTCTCCCCTCGTAGGGACAAAAATTTTGACATTTCGCGTACCGGACAAAATTCTTGCTCCGGGGAGGCCTCAATGCACAGAGTGACCCCTTTACCCCCATAGTGCCTCTTCCATTTTTCAAGATCTACCTCAAGCGAAGTTAATTTTTTAGATTTAAGTGTAAAAGTCAGTTGTCTTAGTTGCAATATCTCTGATGAATCTGCCGTTTTAGAACGCACCACCACCTCACCTATCCGCAAAAAGGCGTGGAAGGCGATCAAGAACAGTGCCCTAAAAAGTGCCAACTGATACGCGGATGTAGCTGATAATTTAGCGGCATGCAGCAGCCTATCTAAAATATCTTTAGTAATTGGAAGCCGTTTTTCCAATGAGCGGCTTTGTTTCTGCATTCCTAAAATCATTTTTTTTACCAAAAAAGATGAGGATGGGTCTGGAAGGCCTGAAATTTTATGCATGGATGACAGTGTTGAAATGTAAGTTGAGATTGTGGTAGGTGCTAATTTTTTTGAATAGAGATATGCTACGAAACTGGCTACAGTGCCTTTGGTAGCTGGCCAAATGGTTGCTTTTGGGAAGCACTCGTGTTGGAAAGAAACTAATAGGTGAAAAACCCTTCTATACTGACACTTTGTTGATGTCGACATTGATCCTAAGAGAAGGTCGGACATGATACCGGCTATGTTGGCAACAGATGTCTGGGTATATTCACTGGCATGGGAAGAGCCCCTGGTGTGACGTCTTTGAACTTCTGTACCTGTGCACGAGATAATAGATCACTTTGTACATTTAAGTTTCCAGGAACATGAACTGCTTTGGCTAAAATGTTAAATTTCATACAAATCAGGACAAAACGTCTGATCAGGGACATAAGCTGAGAATCTTTTGAAGTATTACTGTTTACCATATACACCACTGACTCATTGTCACAGTGAAACAGGATACAATTATTTTTTATTCTATCACCAAACAATTCTAAGCCTAAAACTAATGCAAACAACTCCTTTCTGGTAATATGAGAATCTTCCCAAGACAAAGGCCATAGGCCATGAAACCAGTTTTTTCCACAAATCCCCCCAAAACCTATATTACTGGCGTCGCTGAACAAATGGAAAACTTTGTTCGAGTCCCATCGATCTTCTAAAATCATTGATTTTCCATTAAATTGGGAAACGAATTGATACCAGGCTAGTAAATCTGCCTTTGCCTCAGCAGTGAGGCGCCTACGGTGATGAGGCTTTTGTATGCCTCGTGTCAGATCAAATAATCTCCTCAAAAAAGCCCTGCCCGGGCGTACTACTGCTGTGGCAAAATTGAGCAAACCTAAAAGTGACTGCAGATCTCTCAAAGTAACTTTTGACTTACCGATCATACTTTCCAATGCACCACAAATTTTACTTAATTTTTCTTGCGGCAAACGAGCTTCCATCAGTATACTATCAATTTCTATGCCCAGAAAAATTATGCATGTGCAAGGCGATACTGTTTTCTCCTCTTTCAGAGGGACTCCAATATCCTTACACACGAATTGAAAAGATTTGAGAGAAAATTTACATTGGTTATTGTTTGGTGGTCCGATAAAAAGAAAATCGTCTAGAATTTTTACTGATCGAGCATTGAAATTAGTATTCACTATCCATTGGAGGGCATCTGAGAAAGTTTCAAACAATTGACAACTACAGCGAGCTCCCATAGGCAAGGCTTTGTCATAATAATGAAAACCTTGCCACTCAAAACACAACAGATGGTAGTCATCAGGGTGCATGGGTAGCAAGCGGAAAGCATCCTTAATATCACATTTCGCCATCAATGCGCCTTGTCCAATTTTTTTTATAATTTTGAAAGCATCATCTAAAGTTTGATAAGAAACAGAGGACAGGTGGTCAGGAATAAAATCATTGACAGACTGGCCTGCAGGTTTTGATAGATTGTGTATTAGCCTTTGACCCCCATCTGATTTTGGGATAGTGAATAATGGGGACGAGTGAAAATTTTTGAAAGGTGGCTTAGTAAAAGGACCCGATATTCTACCTGCTTTTACTTCAGTTGATATTTTGTCTGACACTAATTTTGAATTCTCAATTGAAATTTTTTCATTTTGTGCTGCAACTGGCATGTCTGGGCCATCATAACCCAACCTGAAACCCTCTGAGAATCCTTTCAAAAGATGTGACCTAGTAGCAGGGCTGTAGTTTTTCAAATACATGGCTAATCTATCAACGCGTACTGGGGTAACTAAAAGACCAGCCCCTACCTCTTGGCCCCCCTCGTGGCGGGAATCCTCTACCAGCTCCTGTATTTCCCTGGTACTGAGGATGGCTAGAAGTGGTTTGTTTGTTGAAATTAGAGGTGGAGGGAGTTGGATATTGCTGTCTGTTGAAATAATAGGGGTTTGACTGCTTCCTGCTGTAACAGTTTGAGGCAGCATGGTTTCCCTTGCATTGACTGCACACGTGGTCATATTGGCACCCCCTTTTTTGACAAAACCCCCGTTTGTTGAAGAACATACATGGCTGCTTTCCGTTGAAGCCACGAAAATTACCAAAGCTTGGCTGAGTGTCCCTGAATGGGCCTGTACCATTACCTGTCATGGCTAAAGCCATGGCTCTAAGCCACAATTCTCCATGCAGGACCCCCCAATCCAAGTAGTGGTTTTCTTCGCGCTGTTGTCGGAAGGTTTCATCATAAAGGCGCCACCCCCAACCCCCCTGTTTTGCAAGGTCTCTAACTATTTCCATGTATTTTAAAAGGGATGGACCTTGGGATGGTGTTTGCTGTAAAACTACAGCTGCAAATATATGGAAGGCAGATGTCCATTGGTCAATATTTGGCAAAGGTCGAATTCTTGCCGCTGGTTGAATACCGACCAATGACTCCCCTTCTTTATTGCTTTTAATTCCTAGAGTATATTCATCCTGGCGAGGAGTTGTGTTTAAAAGCTGGCCAAGATGAATGTACTCATTATTCCAAATCTTTTCTTTAATCTTAATTTGAACTGCACTACCTAGGGGGGTGTTTGACATCAGTGGGATGGTTCTATTGGGGAACTGACCAGGATGGGCGAAGTCATTGTCTGCGCCCAACACATCACTCAGCACATTTTGAGACACCATGTCTTCCACGTCTGCTGGAGAGGAGAGAGTACGTCTCTTCTTCAGGAGGCCTGCCAGCTGATCTCCTGGCAATCGGCGGTTATCAGTCTCATGATTACTGCTCACCTGCTCAACGTAGTCATCCTCAGATGACGACGCATCATCAGTTGAGACAGGCGATCTGTCCACTGTAGACTTTTGGGGCCTAGCTACAGTCCGTCTCCTTTTTCGGGCCGATCTTTTAAAGTGATCATTGTCGGAATCAGTTTGCTCATTTTGGGAATCAGTGTCTTGCACTACTCTGCAGGACTTGGGGGGGATTTTTACCACTCTTGTAGTTGATTTTGTCCTGGAACATGTGGAACCCCGTCGTCCTGCAATAACGGGGTTGACTTTTCCACCTCTCTTCTTCTGAAGCTCTTTTCCCACCCTGCTGGAATCTTTTCCCCTCTCTGTCAGCTTTGCGGTTGGCTTTCTGCTTCTGGTAGACTGCCTTGTTGCTGGATCAACAGTCTTCCTTTGTCTCTTGCCAGCCATCTACAATCATAAAGTTTGAACCGAAAGCGAATACCTGTCTTATTTATTTTGTATGTTCAACACCCATTGATTACTTTATCTCTTTATTTCGTTTTCATTCTTTGTGAATCTTGATTTATCCCTCGTTAAAAAATTTTAATAAAAAATTTCTCCATATGAAAACATAGCTTTATATTCTAAGAAGACTATTTAAATTTCAACTTTGTGAAATATTTATTATTTTGTATATATCTTTATTTGACCGTATATTATTTCCCTCAACATTCGAGGCTGAATTTTCTCTCGGCCTTGTAGGCCGGTTTTTATCTTATTTTTCTCAGCTTTAAAAGCCATCATTATTTTTCATGTATTTTTTATCTGTTACAGATCTTCTGCAATATTTTTTTTACCTTTTGAACCAGGTTTCTTCGACATTTTACACCAGATAATTATCGGCATTTACACCAATTATTTCTCGGCATTTACGCCAGATATATTTCTCGGCATTTTACGCCGGTTATTTCTCGGCGTTTACGCCGGTTATTTCTCGGCATTTACGCCGGTTATTTCTCGGCATTTACGCCGGTTATTTCTCGGCATTTACGCCGGTTATTTCTCGGCATTTTACGCCGGATATATTTCTCGGCATTTTACGCCGGATATTTCAAGGCATTTTATGCCGGATATTTCAAGGCATTTTATGCCGGTTATTTCTCGGCAATTACGCCGGTATTTTCTCGGCATTTACGCCGGTTATTTCTCGGCATTTACGCCGGTTATTTCTCGGCACGTTACGCCGGATATTTCTCGGCATTTTATGCCGGTTATTTCTCGGCATTGACGCCGGTTATTTCTTGGCATTTACGCCGGTTATTTCTCGGCATTTCACGCCGGATATATTTCTCGGCATTTTACGCCGGATATTCTCGGCATTTTATGCCGGTTATTTCTCGGCATTTTACGCCGCTTATTTTTTGGCATTTTATGTCGCTGATTTTTCGACATTTTTGGCATTTTAAGCCTGATTTTTCTCTGCATCTTAAGCCTGATTTTTCTTTGCATTTTGAGCCAATTATAGATATCTAATAATGACCTTTCCACTCAAAAATGTATTTCTTGGCATTTAACGCCTGAATATATTCTGCATTTTTGCTAGATTCTACCAAGTCTTTTAAATAATAACAGTTTTATTCACATATCTTACCACTATTGATCTGGAAAATCAGGTTCAAGATATATATATAATTTGCATTTTTCCTGACTTCAAAGTAATAGTTAGTTATTAAACTTGTTAAATTATCTAGTACCAGTTATTTTTTAACATGCTAAACCAATTCGATCCGCTCTTGCCAGTCCAGATTCCCGTTTTCTAACAATGCATTGAATCCGTTTAAAATACCGTGTTTAATACTATTGGCAAATTTTGCAATATTTTCTGGATGGCAACCATCTGTGGCATATGCGCCTTCATTCCAAAATCCCCGGAACTTCCACAGAGAAACTAGACCATTTGTATTTGCTACCAAGCTGCTCAGTTTGCAATTTACATCACAAATAAATTGATTGTACTCTTGTAAAGATAGATCAGGGTGAAAGTATTTCTGATGACGTTTAAAACGTGGCAATAATTGGCCAATCACTACATGTCTAGCAAACTTTATCACGATCAAGTATCGTGCCAAGCCAAAAATAGATGAAGCTAAGACATCGGCTGTCTGGGATCTTGAACATGCATCATTACTGCCAATTACTAAAAAAACTAAATCGGGACCTGTTTGGCTTGTTGTGTTACCGTGTATTTGTTCTGCTAAAAGTGTTCTAATCATACCCACATTTGCCCCTTTTTTTTCAACAAAGTTTAAACTGTCTATTGTAGTATTGCATTTTTGCAATCCTAACAAAGGCTCATGGTATGCTTCAAACTCACACAAGCGAGACACAAATGAATGACCCACAATAGCAACTTTAGACATCCTTGTTAAGCGATTAATACCATAAATCAGAATCTTGAAATCCTATCATCTGGGCCTAGCCTAAGGCATATACCAGCAAATATGTTCTCCTTGAGATTTAACAGTCAAGGGGTAAATCTAATTACAAATTATCCAGAAAATGTAAAATAATTAAGTCTAGCAAGCCAGTGTAGTTGGCTTGTAGTCCTCTTAACCTGTTTACCACAGCAGAATGACGCTTGCACTGACTAGGTTCAGCCTAGCCCTAGGGCTAGACTAGTCCAGGCCTATATGATGTCAAACAATTTAAATATGCTTAAAAATGTGTATATTGAATAATTGATTTTTAGGCCTAAATCGTAGATCAACTCATGACTATTTTTTAATTTAATTTTCAAAAAAAAATCGAAGTCCAGCCAAGACTATTATTTTATATTTTATGTAGGTTCTGGCGTAGGCCTATATGAGGCTATGAGCCTATGTTATTCAAGCCTTTATAGTTTATTGAAGTTATAATATAACTATAACTAGTATAAGATAATGTTACAAATAAATAAAAGAATTAGCTGGATATCAATTATTACAGAGTCAATTTCAAGATGGCGGGTCTTAAACCAGATTGTCTACGACTCAACACACATGCCTCGTGCGGCATGGTGGGGGAAGCATGGTCTAAAAAAAATCTAACTTTTTGTTCGACTGTTAGTGTTACAATAACTCACTTTATCATTCACTTGAACTTAGTTGAAGCAGATGTCGAGGAGATATTTCTTTGACGAATTAATATTTATCATTAACATGAATTAAGTCTTGATTGAACAGTTCAAGTGAGCTACGTTATAACATTTTTTCGGAGATGTGAACAGCCCGATCCTTTTCCGAAAAGAAATTGGAAGTGGATCCATGGGCTATCCATCCGGAAAAGTGAAGTCACGTGACTGGTCTGTCCACTGCGCTGCAACCAGTCCGACCCTAAATGTGCGCTACTTCACTCACCATAAAAGTACTTATGCCAGGCATAAGTCTCATATAGATCAAATGTTGCGTCTCTGAGACATTAGTATATACGTTCGACTATTAGTTGGTAATAAGTCGATATGATCTGGATATGATCTTGAAAAAAAATCACGATGGCTCGTAGTTCGTACATTTATATTGAAAGCTAGCATTATTGATGACTGGTTGGTTACTTGGCTGGGTTATTTTCATCAATGAATGCGCTTTATTTTTTTAGCACTGCTTTTTTGCATATATAGTCTATAAACTTGAATGAATTAGGTGTGAAAAGTGTGTCATGAGAAAACCCAACAAGATTTTTCAATTGGAATTTGTAGCCATCTGTTCAATTCATGGCAAGTGTTCATAAATGTATCATTTTGCTCAGAATAAATAATAAGTTGTTTGTCCAAATATTCTGATAACTAGCATTATTTGTCGACTCTTTTTGTGTGGAAATGCTTGTTTTATATTCGAGAAAGTGAAGTTTACCTAAGCACGGGAGAACTATTATATAATGTGATTGCAGTATATATTATTACCGTGCTGATTAAGACCAGCGTAAAATTTGAATCTCATTATAATCTATTAGCAGTATCTTGTTATCTCGACCATTTTTTCGCAGCAAGTTTCAAAATTTAGGTAGGCCTATTCGCGTTTGAAGCAGTATGTTGATGGTATAGCTTGTTCATATCTACATTTTTCCAACCTGTTCAAAGACATGGAATGTACATTGCTGCAGACGATATGCAATTACATGTATTATTATTATACTATATTGTTCCTATATGTAGAAAATTGACTGTTATTTACAGACAGCTTGGCAATAACCACTTGATCCAATTATTATGGGTAGTTTTCATTCATTTGAAGCTGGGAATTACGTCAGCAACATTAGGTTCAAAAACATAACGAGTGGCCTATTAATAACGCAACCCTTATGAAGTGCTAGACGTTGTTACTGGCACAAGTAAATAAATAAAGACAAATAATTGGTCATAGGGTTGTTCACATATGAGATGATTTCGATGAGGTAATTATCTGACTTTCTGACTAACGGGCCTTCTGACAAACGGGCCTTCTGACCAGTCATCCTTACTTATTTTCTGACTAACGGGCCCTCTGACAATCGGGCCTTCTGACTAATCATCCTTACTGGTTTTCTGACTAACCGGCTTTCTGACTAACAGGCCTTCTGACTAATGGGCCTTCTGACTAAAAGGCGGACACCGGGCGGACGGATGGAAGGGTGAAACTATTTCCACTATGTCGGTAAGTGCCCTATAGGCCTAGTGGAAATACAACACATTGAAAACAAAGTATTATATATATGTGAAACATTTAGTCAGAAATAAACACCCCTCTCATTCGGTTTTATCTCATTTCGAAACATAACATGGGTATCTTATAAGCTGAAATTAAAGTTCTTTGGACGTTGTCTTGTGCCAAAGCATAAAGTATCCAATATGTCAGCTATAAATAATATTGAGTTTAAGACAACCATTAAAGTTAAATCATATTTTGATGTTTTAAATTAGAAAAATAATACATTATCGTCACTTGAACTGTCTGTCTCGTCACTTGATAATATAATATTGTCATTCCCTGATAACTAAAACATCTGTATTATATGCACGAATGACCACATCATTATATAGTCCTACATTGTCAATTGCTTCTGTGCTACATAAGTGAGTTTTAACGACACATATGAAAATATATATATATATATTTAAACCAATATAGTACATCATCAATGTCATAAAAATCAATAATTGGAGCCGTTTTGCTAATCAGCTTATAGATACCAGCAAGAATACATAGAACATCATCTTGATATCAGTAATCAGGTAATGTGTTTGTAGATATGTAACAACAATACCAAAGGGCGGGGGCCTGGTGCCTGCTTGGAAAGTCAGAGATCGCAGATTCGTCTCCTGCTTTGGCATTCCAAGTTTCAAAGAACAAAATGTTTCCTCTCTGCTCAATCGTAAAGATTGAATATTGTGGGCAGCCTACATGACCGAGAGACAACGTGCTTGGCCGCAGACCAACAGGGCTCAATTTTAAATCATGTGTCTGGAGGGCAGTGTCACTTCATTCATCTACATCCTCAGGAGGTTCTTCTGGCCCAGTTTAGCCTATATGTGAACAAATGTGGCGTAAAACCCCATGCATTTCATTTCATTACATTTGATAAAGCCAACTAACACCTGACTCGACGTTTGCCTGATAACATTACAGTAACATTGCAGCAAAGATCGTGTGAGTTGAGAAAGCCTTCATGGGTCATTATCCTTGGGTCGATCTACTGTTAGTATTGTGATTTTCGTAATTTGCATTACGTAAGAGGGTGTAGTAAAAGTGCATTACGGTTACATGTGATATTGATGGATAAGGGCTGCTGTAGATTTCACGGCTGAGTAAAAAACATTAAAAGTTGCTATATTACAACTCCGTGACGATTTTGTTAGGCCTATTTAAGGTAGAAGAATTGAAATTGAAGTATATAGAGCTATCGTGAAAATTCCCGGCTAACTGGGGCCTAAGACCCAGAATAAATAAAAATGGTACATCTACTCTTGCATGTACATAATTTCTACATTGTAGTCCTGTAAAAATGATTTTTTGTCAAGCATTTTTCTTTACGTGCAGTGGGCCTACTTCAGAATGTGTGTAAAATCAGGAAAATGTACGATGGGAATCGAACATATAATATAAATTCCAATGATGGATGAGATATAAATATATACTACCGGCCTATACATATTTTATTTTCATGATAATGCAATTTAGAGCATAGATAAACATTCTCTGACACACCTGTAGCTGATATTTTGCAATGCTGTTTACAAGTTTCAAGGCCCCTGGGCCTCTCGTCTGATGATTTTAGCCTGATTGTGTCAGAAAATTACTACGCGTACCACTGTGTAGCTCTAGACATAATATACTGCAGGTGAGTCAGAGAATAATATCGATATGTATTCCCTAATATAAACCATTACTAGTATTATGTCCATAATATTATGTTGACCGTATATAAACACAAAATACATTATTATTTTTGTTTATTAACCCTTTCAACTCTTACGATACATTGAAGCATCATTTTACATCCCTGAAAACAGACTTAATTTTCCTACAACCAGGGGTTTTAGAACGAAAATTTCCATGAAACAGGTTTACCAATGCATAGTAATTTTCTTTAATTTTTAAACCACATCAAATCATCTTCATCCACTACATGCAGGCATCAAAGTAAAACCTGTAAACCTATAAAAACCTTTAAAAACCTATATTTGAAAAACCAAGTTTTTAGTTTGACTTTCAAGAAAAACGTCTGTTGTTAACTTCCGCTTTACATCTGTTCTGCCTGTGCAAAGTCAAAAGACATTATCTGCTCCCCGGTAAACTAGGCATTTACTGTTTCTTAACTGGCTCTTCCTGCCATAGCGCTGCCAAAAGGTGGTATTTGCTAATTTACTTCCTTTATGCTGATGTCACTGCCTCCTTCTTGTTAGTAACAGCATTTTCAATAGACAGTATCTGCACACTTGTGAAATAAGCAGATACTTGGTTTTGCTGTGAGCAGAAGCGTTCTATGTCATGCTTGTTCTAGGCGGTCAACATAATGCACTGACCCAATGTTGGTTAAATGTTGTACCATCATTTATAACACTGTTCCAACATTAAACTAACGTTGTGTCAGTGTATCAAGTTGCCTGATGAGACGCATAACCAATGCTGTTTTACTGCTGAGCCAGGGTTGTAGATGATGGGCCAGCATTAAATTAGCATTGGGTGAACATATATCGTGTTCAGGCCTTTCTACTGGTAGGCTAATGCTGGCCCAGTGTTGTAAATGGTGGGCCACCATTAGGCTAACATTGTGTCAATGTCTCGTGTTTGCTGTGTGGCTGTGACCAGGTGACACCAGAGAGGCTGATACACGTGGCAGCAGTCTGGGTAGCCCCCACCCACCCTCTGTCCCACAACTGACATCTAGAGGAGTGTTATGCAATATAGAAGTTAGGTCTTGGCTAAGATATCTATCTTCAAAAATATCAAATTTTGTGTTATTAAAAGTAGATTTTTGGCTTTGGCAGTTAACTCTTCCTTTACCAATTTCGCATTTATGCGAATTCCACATGTTTACATGCATTAATTGCAATGGAGATATTTCATGCGTGGTTGTAAATCACCAGCCAGAATGGTCAGTGACATGGACACAATGTTCTCTTGCATTTTTAATTTGTATGATGTGAGCATGGCATAGCTATAGCCTGTATTGTGCCCAGGGCTACATCAGGGGGGTCCTTCTTAAAAAAAGTCAGTTTCAGAGGGTAGTTTTATCAGGGGGAAGTCGGTAAAGGAAGAGTTAAAGGCATTGCAAATTCATATAATTTATACATTTCTAGTGTGTAGTACGACTGAATAACGGATTTTATTGCAATGCCTGTCCACACATCATAGTAATTTCTCACCGCCAATACGCTGCCGTGCAAAAGCAAACACCAGTAACTGCGTACTACGAAAGTATGCTGTTACTGCTGTTTGCCAAAATGTAATGGCAGTTTGTGCTCTGATCAAGACCATATATTAACTGCTTCTCCAGCGAAAGGAGTCGTTCAGCCAATGTTGGTTTAATGTTGGACCAGTGTAATGGACGTCAGGACAATATTAAATATACACTGTGGAGTGCCTGGCGTTTTTGTGAGTGGTGAGTGACTGTCCAGGTGACTACGCACTCAGTCCTGTTGATGTCATCACCTGTTGTGTAATCCGGCTCTGTTCTGTTCTCATTGCTCTAATTAGGATGTTTAACCAGACCCTCTCATTCCCACAGTCATCTCAATATCATCATAATTATTTCCATCCTTCATGTGACACTGAAAATCATCTTTCTATCGTGTTATTTTGATGATATTCATTATGCAGACATATTGCTTTACCCCTGTCCGCTCAGTCGTACAATTTGAGATTGCAGTGGCTGTCTCAATGTCGGCGACATTCGCCCACCATTTACCAGTGTTGGCTGGTAGGCCTATTTATTTTCATCACAGCACAGGTTATCAGAACATTGCACGTTGATATATAAATTAACCCTTTCATACCTTCGGTCAACGCTGGGTAAAAAAGTACGTTCACTAACGCACTTTCTGTGGTATTAAATACGAAGTCATTACCAGTGAATCTTTTTAAATTTCAGTTCCCAATGTAAGACGCCAAACTTTCCAAGCAGGAAAAATATTATTTATATGGCGGTGTTCAGGCCTACTGTTGGTGGTGCCGCCAATAAATGCCCATTACGGCCCACACTGTCAAATTGTGAGCTGTGCATCGCTGCATTAGTTTCAATATTAGTATTCAACGTTATTAGAACAGAGTCAAGGTTTGTCATCCCATGATCCAAAACATATAATAGGCCTATTGCTTACCAATACAATTTAAATGAGGTATGGCAGAAAACGAGCTACTGAAACCATATAGTTGAAATGTTGCTGATTCCAACGAAATATTGAACTGTCACCTGATAAATCGGTGGAATGACAGAATTAGTACCATTGCCAATACTCGCAATATTGTTGGGGTAGGCCTATTCCTGTTATGGTAGCAGGTAGTCTCGCCACAGATTTGGTAACCTCGCCACAGAAGGCTGAGTAGCCTCGCCACAGCTTTGGTAACCTCGGTACAGGGGGCTAAGTAACCTCGCCACAACTTCGCCACACCTGTTATATCCGATTTATCAATGTATTTTCAAAGATTAACCTCTACCTTGAACCTGGTGTTGATGTCTATATAGACTTAGGCTATGTGCCATTAAAATGAACAGCAAAAAATTAACAAAAAATGTACAAATATATGACGAATATTAATAGGCCTACAAATTTATTTTGTACAGCAAATATTGTAGACAATTTGTTCATGGTGACTAATATATTAACCCTAAACCGCTGAATTAAATAATTTAAAGTTTCACACACTTAGAGTTGTGTCTCACTACCTTGACCCACAACTTTAAGTGAGAGAAAACTACTCGTATTTGTTTAATTTGTAATTTAAGACTAAGCAATTTAGAAATCTTGTTGTTTAAACATGATGATAAAACGGATTAAAGCGCTGACTATAGTCGCGCTTAGCGGTTAAAAGGTGATCAGTAAATTAGGTGTAGCGGCAACAACTCAGGAAGGTGATGACACTGCCCAAAGAAGAGATCCGACAGGACCCGGGGAAGACAATGAGTAGCGCTCAACGATAACTCTCATAAGGGTGTTAGCACAACACGTGTCATTAACTCACTTCCGTGAGTGATGACGCGAATTCGATAGGGCCTACTTGCAAACGCTGAATGTTAAACCATTTCAGCGCTAAAATGTGTGTTTGAATAAAGTAAATAAAGTGTCAGTAATTATCCGTTATAGCACGAATGGTTACCGATACTACACGAATCGGATGCAACCATGGATCCCCCAATTTTTTTTGCGATTTTTCCAGAAAAATCGTGTTTTTAAATATTTCAACATCCGATTGAGCATGACATTTTCAGCTAACTTCACACGTTAATCTAACGCTAATCGGCCTCATAGTTCAGGAGCCTAGAAGGTTTTATTTAGCACTGCGAGTACAAAAGGTTTGAAGTAGTCCTATATCATGTGTAGAACAGACCGTCAGGATCCCAACAAGGCATTGGGCCCAAATTAGTGATTAATTAGCATACCGAGTACACGCACAAAAACAATGGCACAGACATGGTGGTTGGTGGTAGAGCCCGAATTCATCGTTCTTAAGTGTTAAATCCTGTACTTAATGAGCTTAAGAAATTAATAGTAAATTAAAGGGACTGGCCCAGGCTAAAATCATCAATTTCTAATTTTTGACATGGTTGTCAATAATTAGAAATCAGGAATTTCGTCTCTATATCTAGCCTAACTGGAGAATGCAGATGAAAAAATGAAATGAAATGAATCGGGCTTTAGGCCACCTTTGTGCACATATAGGCTAAACTGGGCCAGGAGAACCTCCTGAGGATGGTGAGATGATTGAGATGACACTGTCCTCCAGACACAGGATTCTAAATTCGAGCCCTGGCGGTCTGAGGCCGAGCACGCTACTTCTCGGTCACGGAGGCTCCCCACAATACTGACTTTCACACATGGATGGGGAAGAAACATTTTTGTTTCTTTGAAACCGCCGAGACCGGGAACCGAACCCCGAACTCTGGCGTGAAAGGCAGCGGTGCTAACCACTACCCAAGGGCCCCCGCCCAACTGGTGAATGCGCAGCAGAAAAATTAAAAAACTTTTGCTGCTCTAGTCTATGGACATGTTTACATCATATGGCCATGTTAAGAAGGCAAAATAAAATCACCGATTTTTTTATGATTTTAGCCTGGGCCATTCCCTTTAACCCTTTAACCGCCGGTGCCGCATATAATCGGGTTTTCATTCTTTATTAGCACATTAAGTATCACATTTTAGAAATGTTAAAGATAAAAGGTGACATCAATCAGCAATATTTGAAAACAGTTTACCTCTATTTTGTCAAATCCGAATAATTTTCACTCACTTGAAGTAGTGGATCGCGTCAGCGAGACACAACTTCAAGTGAGTGAAAAATCAGGCTGAATAATTTGGCGGTTAAATGGTTAAGTGACTGTAATATGTTAAAAACGGTGCAAACCGTTGATGAAATTAATTATGTGTCATGATGTGAGGCTGGGGTGAACGGATGGAAGGTTGAAACCATTCCCACTATCCCGGTATGTGCCCTATAGTGGAAGTACAACACATTGAAAACAATGTATTATGTATGTGAAACATCATTCGGTTTTATCTTATTCCGAAACATAACATGGACCTAAATTAAAGTTATTTGGACGTTATCTTGTGCCAAAGCATAAAGTATCCAATATGTCAGCTATATATAAGACAACCATAAAAGTTAAATCATATTTTGATGTTTTAAATTGGTCAAAAAATAAATTATCGTCACTTGAACTGTCTGTCTCATCACTTGATGACATGACATTGTCATCCTCTAATAACTAAAACATCTGTATTATATGCACGAATGACCACATCATTGTATAGTCCTACATTGTCAATTGCTTCTGTGTGAAAACAAATCTTGGTGTCGACCTCTTAGTGATTGTTTATGAGGTTCGCAATGACACTGTATTTAATCACTCATCTATTATAAGCAGTAACATGGCCCTGGCATGTCCAGATATAGTATTCTATCCAGCAAATATGAGACGGTGGCCCAACATTGGTTTACTGTTTTCCCACCGTCTACGAAGCTGGCCCAACAGTAAATCAGCGTTGTCCCCACGTCTCATGTTTGCTGGGTATGTCCAATATCTCTTGCATATGTACAATTCTGCCATGCCATATATATCGAAGTTTGGGTCGCGATTTATCAGGGGGAGAATAGGTTTATTAGAATCAGTAACATTTCAGCTACTGCTACGCATGCTCAGCTCATTTTACGCAGTAATTAAAAAGTTATGAGCATCTGCATTTTTCGGACCCTGTGGTCGAAATCAGTGACCGTCATGTTGAAAACGTGATTTTCCTGGGTAAAACTAATACAGCAATCCATGACCCACATATTAATGGTATGGGCTCGTCTATTGCCATAATAATCCTAACCATCATGTGGAAAACAACTACATAAGTGAGTTTTAACGACAGTAACGACACATATAAAAACTGAAAAAAAAAATATTTCAACCAATATAGTACATCATCAATGTCATAAAAATAAATAATTGGAACCGTTTTGCTAATCAGCTTATATATACCAGCAAAATACATAGCATATCATCTTGATATCAGTAATCAGGTAATGTGTTCGTATATGTAACAACAATACCAAAGGGCGGGAGCCCTGGTGCCTGCTTGGAAAGTCAGGGATCGCAGGTTCTTCTCATGCTCTGGCATTCAAGTTTCAAAGAACAAAATGTTTCCTCCCTGCTCAATCGTAAAGATTGAATATTGTGGGCAGTTTCATGACCGAGAGTTAACGTGCCGCAGACCAACAGGGCTCAATTTCGAGTCATGTGTCTGGAGGGCAGTGTCACCTCATTCATATCACCATCCTCAGGAGGTTCTTCAAGCCCAGTTTAGCCTATATGAGGGATTCTATAATTTTAAGCCCCAGCACTGTCCGCACCTTGTAATATTTAATATTGAATATTTTGATTTAATTTGATTTCATAATTGCAATGAATGACCTTTATTTTACAATATAGCAATATTACAAAACAAATAAATCTAACATAAATGTGCTTTTTGAAAGAAATATTATGTAAATTTAGCCAATTTTAGCCAAAAAGCCTTGTCCCACATTCTAAATCCCACATAAACATGCGATTTATTCTAGACTTCCTGTATTATATATTATATTTGTTTCTGATATAATGTTAGTGCAAAACACTATCTATAAGACTATATACAAATTTTTAAAAATAATTATATTATTTTACCACTTTTTATGCAATTTATGTCTGTCCCACGTTGCAGCGACTCTCCATAACGCTTATAGTTTTCAGGTAGTTTCTATACTTTTTCAGACCAAAATATCACTTGTCTGGTGCAAAACAGTTGCGCGAGACCTTCATGCAGTGAATCGTGAAAAAAAAGTATCATAAATGTGTTTTTGTTTGGAAATAATGTGAGGTTTGTGCAAGTCTTTGGGTGAGTATTTTAATTCAACGCGATTTTTTACCCATAAATACTGCAATTAAACTTTTAAGCACCCTACAACCTCAAAGCCTACTACAACCTTATTTGAAAAAAACAAAAATAATCATAGCATAGCATAATACTTGGATGCTATGCACGATTTAGTAAAAAAAAAGTTTCCCCATAACGCGTATTTTCTGTCTCTCCATAACAAAATAAAAACGTTATGGAGAGAAAAAGTGGTCACAAATTACCCTCTTACTCATTTAAAAATAGCTATAAACCTTTATGAATTTGATATTCTAACCAACAAGTGACACTTGTTGAGATAGTAACTTTTCTTTTTATCTTTTAAATTGTGTTAGCATCGATATTTAGTATTTGTTCATTGTCACTCCATAACAGAAATAATTGTCGTTATGGAGAGACAATGTTCGTTATTATTACTCTCCATAACGACAATAATCGTAACGGAGAGTAATTCTTATTTCATTATTTAAGGGTTATTGTCATAAAGTGATTCTTTCTAAATTAAGTGATCAACATTATAATAGCCATGTTCAACTACTTGTTAAATATGGTATACTTTTGTAGAAGGGTCACTGAGAAATTCATGTTTGACAATTACTCCGTAACATAAATTGGTCTCTCCATAACGGTAAATTAGTCTCTCCATAACGGTAAGAAAAATTTAAATTGATAAAAATAAGTATTTAAAATTAAAATTAAGCTCTGCTGACAACGCTATGTCAATAAACAAAGCTAAGTTGACATGTGTTTAAATTTTTGACAATATTCAGACAATCTCATATATCAAGGAAAATATCATCACTGGTGCCTAAAATTATAGAATCCCTCATATATGTGCACAAATGTGGCGTAAAACCCCATTCATTTCATTTCATTACATTTGATAAAACCAACTAACACCTGACTCGACGTTTTCCGGTCCTGATAACATTACAATAACATTGCAGCAAAGATCGTTTGAGTTGAGAAAGCCTTCATGGGTCTTTATCCTTGGGTCGATCTTCTGTTAGTATTGTGATTTCCGTAAAAGTGCATTACGTCTACATGTGATAATGATGGATTAGGGCTGCTGTAGATTTCACGGCTGAGTAAGAAACATTAAAAGTTGATATTTTACAACTCCGTAACGATTTTGTTAGGTCTATCTAAGGCAGAAGAATCGAAAATATAGAATAAAGACTTTGTGAATATTCCTGGCTAACTGGGGCCTATTAAAAGACCCAGAATAAATAATATTTGCACCTCTTACTCTTGTAATATTAACATTGTAGTCCTGGAAAAATGCTTTTTATCCCTCAGCCATTAAGGCTGTGGGGTATAGTGATCACCAGAGGCGGGCGGTCAGGTGGATTTTACCCTTCAGCCATTAAGGCTGTGGGGTATAGTGATCACCAGAGGCGGGCGAGCGGTCAGGCGAGCAGTCAGAAATTCAGCTCTTACTAAAAAGGTAACTGATGAATTTTGTTTATTGTTTACAGACATAACCTATGTGCCTATGGGCAAAGTATACTTTGCCCCACATAGTGTAAAATAACCCAGTTCATGCTATTAGCACTGACGCTTCTGAAAATGAGATAAAATTGTCTAGGCTGAATTTACACTGATATAATCCCGTATATAGTAAATATTGTGCTTAGTTCATAATTTATAAACTCTATTTAAATAATATAAATAAATATAACATTGAAAGTAGGACACTCTTCGATACCCTCTGGTTAATAGCAGGCTTGTACATGTGCGGTTATGTGACAGACGACAGAGACCGCTGGTGTTTAATATTAGTAAATGCTACGAAAAAGTTCAGTGGGTGACGTACTGTGACACTCACTGAGAAGTCAGTGTATTGTAAGTTTGAAAGACCATACTACATGTATAGCCATAAGCTGATTACCAGGTAAATGACGATGGACAGACCTGTATAAAAAAGTAGCATTTTTGGCACTATGTATTATACTGTATATTCAGAGGTGTGCACTATGTATTATACTGTATATTCAGAGGTGTGTACTATACGCTGTACTACGTTAAATACGGTAGATATGACTTTGGAATAGTAAAAAAGTATGAATTTTCACATAAACCTATAAAAGCCTATATTTTTTATGAAATAAAAGTATATAAAACCTATATGTTGACCTAAATGGACTTTGAAGCCTGTACATGTCGAGAATTGCGACAGCAATTCGTGGCTTGTAGTGGATGAAGATGACAATGGTAAATTTAGGCTTGAAAGGGTTAACGGGTAGATATTAGAATTGCTCCATAATATAGATATGCTCCCACAGTTCAAACAACAAAGCGATAGTGTATGGATGTGATAGCTGAATCGTGTGGACAAATGAGGTGTGATATGACAGTTCAGGTAGTAGGTTAGTCGATCTAGTATTGGTGATTGTACACGATTGAATGACATTAACCCCTAGAGTAGACCTACTGATGCCGACTATTGTAGTATTTTTGTGTTTTAAGCCCTCACGATGCCTCAAAGCATCATCTTGCATTACTTAATTTTCTACAACTAGTGGTTTTAGAGCGACAATTTTCGTGGAACTGTCTTAAAAATAACACTATTTCTGTTCATTTGTCACCCACTGTAATTCATCTTCATTCACTACAAGTCGAGAATTGCGACAGCAATTCGCGGCTTGAAGTGGATGAAGATGACCATGGTAAATTCAGGCTTGAAAGGCTATAATGACACTTGTGTAACTATAGATTCCTCAAGTGAACTGTGTCCTGAATTTGTGAAATCTAGAAACGATATGACTTAAATTTCACAAATACAAGTATTTTTTGGCTTTTGAAATGACTGACAATGTAAATTTTACAGTTCAGATCTCTGGGGTTAATTAAATATAAACTCGTCATAATGTGCAGAGATGTATCGTCATAATGGATGGTAATTTTAATCAAATCACAACTTGGACAGATTACATCGCTCAAAACTGGCAGTAAAAATGAAAACTGAGAGAGAAATAATATATGTGATAGCTACACATATATATGTGATTCTACAATAAAAGTGCGGTAATTTTGTTGGTCTCGATGAAAATTAATTTGTGGGAGTCCTATAATATCCTTACGTATTTCAGTTTGTATGTTATTCACTACACCTGATCTATTGGCCTACATGTGCATGGACAAACATTCAAGAAAACACGGTAACAACAGATAGGAGTTTTATAGATTTAATTACCTACGGAAAAAAGCTTCAATGTTTATGATGGCTGGCAATTGATGCTGCCATGGCAGCTATTGGCCTACATACAACATTCCCTGAGATGTTGTGGGTTGAGGGATAACGGGGCCGCGACCCACAAACATTTGTATGCCATTTATACAACGTCAGCCTAACGTCATCGACGTTGGTCCAACATTGTATGAATGTTATACAAATGTGTTGTGTTTACTGGGAACATGGCGTGAGAACGTCACATTTCCGCCTAAGGACACTTTGAGGTCTTCAAGCTCAATAATAACACTGCCCGTTTTCTTTAGTATTTTGCATTGAGAGATAAACTTCCATGAAAGCAACATCGATTATTAAAAATTGCATTTTAAATTGCGAGAATAACCGTTATTTAACATTGTTATTGTAAGTGGTAGCTAAAACAGTTAAGGGCTACCGGTATTGAAGAAAATACTCTGTTTTTCCTGCATCGAATTATTAATTTATTAATGTGTATTAAGTCTACTAGTCGGAGATCGCAGACAGGTACTCCCGCATTTTGTCTCTAGAGACTTCTAGCCGCTGGTCTGAACAACTGCCTGTTTGTGAGACACGGCCTTTATGTGAGAATCTACACATGAATTTTAAATTCCAATTATCACAGCGAGAATGTAATTTGATTGATTGCTGTTGTCGGAGCGACTGTCCAATTAATAGGGCGTGATGGAACAGCACTAGAGATTCAAGCTAGACGGAAAGATGTAGGTCTAGCTATCACTGAGGAAAGTATCAATAATAGATATATTTTCCTGACCTCTGGTTTATATCTATGTACACACGTTACAAACAACATACACAACCATCTATTTGATTGACTACGTACCATAGGCCTACTCTGTTCGGATGCGCTAGAAGTCATTACAGGCATGACTTGACTACGGTGATTATAACAATATATTCAGAATAATTGTTTTATGACAACAATCCGTTCCGATCATTGATATATGTGTGTAATCCACCACGTAGGCCTATGGAACGTATCTGATCGAAAATGAATCTGGTTACAGTAGAATAGTACTTCAGTAAACAGGAATATGCAATGAAAGTGCATTTGAGAAGAATTTAAGCAAGGCTTCTAATGAATTGGATGGGGATGTTGTTTATGGAAGGTTTGATTTACCGATATTAACTGATGATCTTGTGGATTTTCCTGCAGCCTACAATTCATGAGATGGATGCACTGTCCTTGATTGTCGCCTTGCTGCCATTCGCCACAGGTAAGAATATTTTAGTCTTCCTTGTATCAATGGATAACCTGCGGTATATTGTAAGCTTATATGCAAATTTTTGGTTATCAAACAAAATTCCTATTATGCCTCAGCCTATATAATTTTGCTCGGCCACGTTAATTTGATGCGTGACCGTAATATATTGGCATTTAAGGTCACCTTTACACGATTGATTGACGTATCTGATTACGCTATAACCAATAATTGCATCACAGTGTATATATATTTGCTCACCTGGATGATTTAGAGGATACACAACTTGTTTCATTTTTGTCAGCATGCTCAGCGTAGGCTATGACTATTTTTTTAGTTTGTCATTTATTGCATTGCTCACAAATTATAAAATAAATAAGGCATATGGGTAAAACCAAAAATTGGGGTAACTTTGTAGCATCAAAAATGGCAGTGAGGTGACCATCAAAGAGGAGGAAAACTACTTTATAGGTTTGGTGCACTGATCCCAATAGAGCATGAAAAAGCCACTGGCTGCGCTAGAAATTTTTTTTTTGCTTCAAAAAATCATTTTAAAAAAGTTGCAGCATTCCACTTACTACTCCGTTACCAAATTCAAACCATTTAAAAAATTATGTTACTTTGTTTAGCTTGACATCACACTTTTAAACGTGATATCCTTATTGGAGCATAATACTAAACAATCGTACATCAGACCTGCTAAAAATTTAAAAAAAAATTGATGGGATGAACAAAAATCTTTATTTCAACTCCGTTACCAAGCCAAAAAATACTCAACTCCGTTACCAAATGTTTGGCTCGACATAAATATAAACTGTATATTTTCTTATCATAACATCGATCACAAATGGGTGCTCTATTGATATGGGGACAACGAGCCATGTTTTAAAAGACTATATCATCAATCATTACGACTGTAAAACCCATAAAATTTGACAATTCACCACTCCGTTCCCTTTTCTTGGTAACGGAGTAGAGTGGAACGGAGTAGTAAAATTAAAAGTATTCTAGGGATTAATGAAAAGATCTGGGCAATAATTCAAAAATATATCATACGGGTGCAAATAGTCCCCATAGCAACTGTTGTAGGCATACAATCATTAAACCCAACTCGTTTTTATACCCACAAGGCTAGGAACGGAGTAGTAAAAACAAAAGTATATTTTCTAACTTTTTGGTAATACCTGTTTCGAATAACTTGTCACTCAACAATATTAATTCTTTTAAGGTGAAAAACTCGTATAAGGCCCTTTAGTGTGTCAAACTACACTTGCTATAATTTTAGTTCATGATTATTCACTTGATGGGGCATGCTACAATAATGGTAACGGAGTAGAGTGCAAATGTGGGGACATGTATATTCCTCAGAATTATTTATATCGATATCAATTTTAAGTCGAATTTTGATCATTGATTAGTTAAAGTGAACAATGTCTAGCCATGAAATGTAATTGTTAGAATTATATTGTGATTTTGTATCCTACAGTGAAGTTTTAAATAGTGGAATTTTCCCTGGGGACATGCCATTTTCCACGTTTCCATGACATAGAGCTCTTATAAAACCATATATATATATATTTTTTTTTACAAATAATCCAAACATTATTAAGTAGTAATGCCTAAACGTGAAGTTGCACCATTTATTTTTAATATTATTATATTTAAATCAAAATGCGGACCTTTTAAGTCCTGGGGACACTAATTTTATGTAAAGTTACCCCAATTTTTGGTTTTACCCATATAACTACATGCATGATAGCAGAAATTAAAAAAGACAATAATATTTAGAACATGTGGAATTAGCTTAAATTGTGATCCTAAAATTACCATAGAGGTAATCAATATTTTTATGGGCCAGTAGGCCTACATCCAAATAATCTACAATAATGAGGTATCAATCTCAGTTTACCATATATAAACATGTTTTAAAATACAACGATCTTTAACACATGTATAGGGCCTAGTAGGCTCCTATATAATGTTTGTGTACATGACGTGTGTGGCCTAGCTGTACTATTACTTATTTTTTAAAGTAATTTAATGTATTTAAGTAATGTAATGAATATTCAGTATATTGTTTTCATTTTGTCAGTAGCTGGAGTAACGTCACTGCCAGTTACTAGTCGATGGGATGATGCCACCGCAGAAGGTCAATTAGAATTGAACTCCACGATGTCGTCTACAAAATACAAGAGCACGACAACAGAAGACAATAAAGAGAGTGATGATGAAGGTAACTCTCAGAGCATGATGGTCTTCGTTGTCATTGGATGTGCCGTTGTTGGCATACCTTCATCTATAATTTGCTGTTGCTGCTGCAGAGCGTTTATTATTAACAAGCTCAGAAAGACACATCCCCAGGTAACAGCACCACCACCTAAACAGATAAAGAAACCCAATAAGAAAAAACTGACAATGACTTTGGAAGAGACAGAGCGTGTAAGTCGTCACAGTGAAAACAGACCTCACGCTTATCTACAGTTTCACGAAAATGGCTCTCAGAATTATGACCGACCAGAGAGTCGTCATTCTAGTTCCAGAAGAGACAGTGGCCAACTATGATATATAAAATAATGAATCTGATCCTAGAACATCAGATGAATGCTTAAAAATATATATATAGACCTATTGCTGCTGAAGCATCTCCACCAAATAATGTTTTTGCTGTAAAAGCAAGTTTAATGCGACTTCTATTTACATATGTAGTAAGCATATTAAGCGCCTGATTGTTAATACATGTATGCTACCAATGATCATGTACAATGATATGGTCGACTTGCGGATTTCACCATACAAATGCGTGTAATACATTATACAGTGGTGTCCCCTTTTAACGGGAGTTGGAACTACGCTTTGGCAAGTGTATATTGTCATAGTTTGACAGCTATGACAATATATCTGCAATATTTATTTTTTGAGCGAAAATAACTGCTAATATAGCAGATAAGTCATCTTATATTATGATAAAATTTTAGAGATTATATTGTCTTCATTTAAATAACAGAAGAGCTGTGTACAGAAAGTGCACAAATATGTGGCAACAGTACGGGAGGGGGGTGACGATATGTCGTCAAGCGGGCGGGGGCCCTAGGGTAGTGGTTAGCACCGCTGCCTTTCACGCCAGAGCTCGGGGTTCGGTTCCCGGTCTCAGCGGTTTGAAAGAAATAAAAAATGTTTCTTCCCCATCCACGTGTGAAAGTCAGTATTGTGGGGAGCCTCCGTGACCGAGAGGTAGCGTGCTCGGCCTCAGCCCACCATGGCTCGAATTTCGAATCCTGTGTCTGGAGGACAGTGTCATCTCAATCATCGATTTCACCATCCTCAGGAGGTTCTCCTGGCCCAGTTCAGCCTATATGTGCACAAAGGTGGCCTAAAGCCCGATTCATTTCATTTCATGTCGTCAAGCATAGTGAACACAAAGGAGATCGGGGCAAAACATTGGTAACAACCATAACTTGACAGACGTGTTTTCTGATTAAAACATTTATTATTAAAAAAAATCTATTTAGAACACATGTGCAATATTTTCAACTATAATATGTAAACATTCTCTCTCGGACCACTGCCATCAATGTTACTGAGGACTGGAGCGTTAGCATTAGACTCTATACTGATATCTTGAAAACAAGACACCTTCATTTTTATGACACAACTTATTTATTGTTGAATTTTAATAATTTTCTATTTCTCCTTCCATCACTGGTAATATTATGTTCAATAATTTGATCTCTTTTATAACTCATGTCATGTATGTAGAATCTGGTCAGGTATATTTCCGAAAATTAGTTCATTTGAAATAATTAATTGTATTAATATTTGACGTGGAACAAAAGTCCCACGCCATGAATATTCAAATATTGCTTCTTAAAGAGAAATGTATGCAATTTATTATTGGCCTCAAAATTACTTTACATTGATCACATGCAGATCGCGACACTTTGCGACAAATAGATCCACTGATATACTCCTCCTCAATGGCAATACCAATTTCTGGCGTGAATAACTTCAGAATTGAATAAGCTAATTCTGTGACAGAATCACTCAGATCAGGTGAATCAGCAGTAACAGTAACCATGGTAACATACTTTATATCAGCAAAATATTTCTGTTCGGGTATATTCCGAATAATAAACATGACAAATGATCCGTTTAATTAGACAATGAAGAATAGTAATTATGTTTTCCTTTGTGCTTATCTTGTTTTTTTTTGCCCGTATCTACCCTTGCACACATCGTCACCTGCCAGCAAATACCAGAAGATGAACCAATGATGGGGTAATGCTGGACCAGCATTACAAACGTTGGACCAGCGTCACACTATGATTGGGTCAACGTCTCGTGTCAACTGGGCGTCACCTGTTGTTTGTAAACAATGAATATGCATACTTGCTTATACGGGCACATTAAGTACCAAGGGGTACCAATGAAGTACCAAGGGGTAGAAGACAATTAAAAAGTATTGATAACTAACCACCTCATTATTGGATAAAAAATACAAGTAAACCTCCATCAATACCTATTTTTCCGATTTTCATGATGTAAAGTATGTATTGTTCCTAATAGGATCTATGTCATAATTACTCGTCGAAATATGGTGAATTCATACTTGATCCAATACCGGGGGACAGCACTGAGAGCGATTTCACGTTTTGAGGAGAATCGACCATCTTATTGTACATGATCATTGATGCTACTAACATTTCACTTGGCAAATGGCACTGTAAAATTGTATATTACTCTTTCGTAATGTATTGTATGTACATTGTAAACATACCTCCGTACGTCGTTAGCATATAGTCCGTGAGTTAAACAATATTTTGGGGTGATACCGTGCAATAGAATCCACAGGCTTTTTGCACATTCTATGCGGAAAGTCCAGATTCCCGAGCTGGGTGAGTGATGCCACCCTGGCACCCTTGAGCATTTTGAGAAATATGCAAATCAATGAGGCCATTACGGCTATTTTTTGACAATAATGTAAAGATTTTGGCATTATTAGTTAGACACCATATTCATAAATGTATGTAAGCGTGTTGAAAAGTTATACATCGAATGTTTATATTACATAATAGTCACATCTCGTGATGCATTTATATCTTCTGCGAAAAAGAGTTGTACCGGTATACATAAATCGTCCGTTAGAAAAACGTGAGTTTCTGTATCACTGCACTTGGTTTTACATCTAATTTTGAGTAGGTTTGCATTGACATTGTGCTTCTGTACTAAACGCATGCTTTACGAAACATTTTTTAACATTTAAAAAGAGATAATTTATAATGTGCCTATTTGAACATATCGGTGTTCAATATATTGCGCATTTAGATTGTGTTTCTGCTCTAAACGGATGCTTTACAAACATTTTTTAACATTTGAAAATATATATATGTGCATATTTTAACCTAGCGCTGTTCGATATGTTGTGCATAACACGTTATTCGCAATATTAATAGAATCATGAGCATAAACTGCACATACAGCGGCAACCTGGACAGTAATATGTTTACCATTGTAGGAACTATACCAATAGGCTACATTACATGTGAACTTAAGATTCAAGTCAAAAATCCGTTGTTGTACGTTGGCTTATTGATAGGTAATATAAAGCTAAGTGCTAAGTGGTTTCAGCCAAATGAACATTAAATATGCATGTCCCTGGTGTAATCAGTATACTGGTCTGCATGACGAAAACTAATTAACGCTACCGTGACACAGAATGGCAGTTCAAGCGCCGCAGTCCAACAAAACCTAATAAATCTCAAGCTAATTATCGGGTATATAAGTTTAACAATTGGAGCATCTTTATTCGAATATTGGACCACATTTGACGAACAGCTTGAAAATAATTGTTCTGTTCATTGTGCTTCTGTACTAAACGCATGCTTTACAAAACATTTTTTAACATTTAAAAAGAGATAATTTATAATGTGCCTATTTGAACATATCGGTGTTCAATATATTGCGCATTTAGATTGTGTTTCTGTTCTAAACGGATGCTTTACAAACATTTTTTAACATTTGAAAATATATATATGTGCATATTTTAACCTAGCGCTGTTCGATATGTTGTGCATAACACGTTATTCGCAATATTAATAGAATCATGAGCATAAACTGCACATACAGCGGCAACCTGGACAGTAATATGTTTACCTTTGTAGGAACTATACCAATAGGCTACATTACATGTGAACTTAAGATTCAAGTCAAAATCCGTTGTTGTACGTTGGCTTATTGATAGGTAATACAAAGCTAAGTGCTAAGTGGTTTCAGCCAAATGAACATTAAATATGCATGTCCCTGGTGTAATCAGTATACTGGTCTGCATGACAAAAACTAATTAACGCTACCGTGACACAGAATGGCAGTTCAAGCGCCGCTGTCCAATAAAACCTAATAAATCTCAAGCTAATTATCGGGTATATAAGTTTAACAATTGGAGCATCTTTATTCAAATATTGGACCACATTTGACGAACAGCTTGAAAATAATTGTTCTGGGCGTCATCATTTTGTATCTGGGCCTACATAACCCATATTGCGTGGGTACTGGCATATTGCAATCCCTCTTACTTGTCTAAATTGTATGGAAATAAATGAGCCAAGTAAAAAAAAAAACCTTTATCAATTAAAACACAAGTGTACATCCGATAACCAGGCTGCTACATTGCGGAAAAGTATACAAATACAGTGTATTTCAGGCTAATCGAAATGTTTTAATGTAGGCTATATTGTAAACAGATCATGCGGGTACCTACCAACAATCTGTATTAAACTACTCGTATCGGGACGTGTGGTTAGGTGTAAGGATATAATTATAGGCTAAATAAAAGTCTGTGGTATTTTAACGTTTATTGATTATGATATGTACCAAAATGTTCAGTAGAAAAATCTGAGTCAGAAAGAATAGGGTGTCAATTTTTCCTTTCAGTTTTAGTGACACTTCCTGTCCCATAGAAAGAGAGAAAAAAACCCCATAATTTTCACATTGATCAACATAACACACATAGCCTATTTATCGTATATTTCATGCATTAATATTAAATAACACGCAATAATATAACACACAATCTTCAGAAGAGCACGCAGAATCATATTTTTGTTTCGATATATAGTGACTCTTTAACCTTAATAAGTAAAAAATAAGAAGACATGATATCAACACCACAGTAACACGCTTTATACTATCAAGTGAAATGGCCTATAGGCCTAAAAGGGAGTCATTCAATCCCCAGGGGGGGGGGGCTACAGTTTTTGTTGCGGACAATTTTTTTATTTCAACCCGGCTTGGCGGCGCGGTGGAAATTTCGAATTTGATTACACGTTTATATAGAACATTTCTTAAATAAATTATTTATTTCACGCAGGGTCCACCCGAAATTATTTATTTCAAAAATACCCTAGCCCGCCCTCCCCCCCCCCCTATAGATTGAATGTTGGCCCCCGAAAACAAATGTTTGTAAGATCAGAAAGCGATTATTCATTTCAGTTTTAGTGACACTTTGAGGTTCAATAAGAGACAAATTAAAAAAACATCATTTTTATGCAGCATCGCAACGCATTTTTAATTTTACTCCAATGTATTATGTAACATACCATATTAAAGAAAAAAAAATTGCGTAAGAGAAATAGTTTACAATCAAATGGACATATTTTGAGACAATGTCAATTCTTGACAGTATTTAGCCAATAATTTTTATAGCCTAATTCAGATGATTGACGACCATATTATACATCATGTCATCATAGGTAACAGGTCATAGTGATATGGAAGATTCAGCTCATTCGACAGTTTTTCGGTCAGTTGTTGAATGTTTCCTTCTAATAATTGTTTATATTTTCACAAATAATGTATTTTACCCAGTAAGGACTATATGATGTTCATCAAATCGAATTTTTGATGTTACCATGGGGTATAATTATGTTCTCTTAATTAATATATTTATTGACCTCAAAATGTTAGTCAAAATAAAAATAGTAACCGACACATCTTTTTAAGACTATCTGTGACCTTTAGTGACCTTTATGTGACCTTTAGTAATGTAGAAATTATGATATTTTGATTATATACTCATTGAAAAACTAATAAACACCTATTTTTTATTATGTGTGGATTTCATTGTTTTAAATTCATTTTAAAAAGGGTTTATTACATGACCACCCTGATATTTTTAGAATAATACTAACCGTAAAAATCACATTTTTTTAGTATACAATGTGAACATGATGCTACGTTGATGTAGAAATAATGTCTTTTTTATTTTATCTTTATAATATTAAACGTGAAGTGTCACTAGAACTGAAAAGTAACCGACAATTATGATTATGTATGCTCTTCTGAACACTTTCTGCTGTATTTCTTTTAATATTGTATGTTATATCATATATTATTATCCAATTTACGTTGCTGTAAAAAGTATAATCTTTTAATATGTCAATTATTGAACTTAAGGTGTCACAAAATCTTAAATGAATAATTTCCACCTGATCTTCCAAGCATTTTGTTTCATATTTCACTTTAAAAATGTATAAGCTAGTATCAGACCTGGGTAAAATTCCGTAATTGAACTGGAATTAGACGACCTAATTCCAAGTTCAAATGTGAATTAACTTTAAGGAATTGGAATTATTCAAAAGTAGGTGGAATTAAAAGCGGAATTGATCAGGGTTTTTTCTAAATCTTAACAACACAGATGGAAGAGCGTCAGATGCAAGACCAGTCGTTGTTCTCCTATAGTAGTCTAGGGCGGGGGTTACCATTGACGTTGCCGAATATTCGACAAGTCAATAGACGCGACCAACGCCTCAGACCTCAATCTCGATCGTGGTGTCTTGCCCGGTCAGCAAGCTGTGGTTCGCTGTAGAAACTCAGTTAAAGCAGAAGATTTTCTTGATTCATTCTTTATTCATTCCATATTCGTGCAGACATTGTCAGATATGAGTGTGCTACTTAGTCCCGTGCGACAGGGGGCGGCTATCCAGCCATGCGGCTGAATGCGTGTGACGTGGTTACACGTCTGACTTCGGAGAAGGCCAGTACTAGAATGGGCGAGCGCGGCTGTGCCGCACATGGTGTGAGTGCCTGGCGGAAGTGCTGACCCGTCGATCAGCTATTCCGTCCGGCTCGAACTCGGCACGATGATCTGCTAGTTAGGCGCCCACATTACCCCCGGGCTTAGTGACAACGTTTATCTACAAAACTATGCTTGTGGTGACCACAACGGCAGATATCGTAAGTTTACGGTAAACTACGCGCCGACCAAGTAGCACCGATTCGTACCAAAATAACAATGTTATAACAATTAACATGTAAAAACCAAAGTCGTGATATAGCGTGGGTGGTTGGTGAGCTATAGCGAGTGCGGCTATGACCAAATCTTTATTTATTTATTTCCAATACTCTTTGCAAATGTCCTTTTAACTGGACATGCTCAAAACTCTTAACTCTCATCCAACTGACTTAGTTATTTAACAGATATGATAATAGTGAAAACTTTCCTTATTTATTTAACAATGATTTATTTGTGCCAGGCCTGGCACGATTTATATACATA
This sequence comes from Flabesymbios commensalis, assembly GCA_964017125.1. Classification (NCBI taxonomy): domain Eukaryota; kingdom Metazoa; phylum Annelida; class Polychaeta; order Terebellida; family Flabelligeridae; genus Flabesymbios; species Flabesymbios commensalis. The sequence goes on from OZ024902.1 coordinate 103,684,809, forward strand.
ATAAAGTAAAATTTTACGTGCGCTGGGTCCGCAGTATATATCATTGGGAGCTATAACCGCGTGAACCAGCTGCACGAATCGCCCTGGTGTATGGATCTGTCGTCCCAAACGTGTTTGAATCGGCGGCGGATTTATTGTCACTCTACGGCTGTGATCGGTATTACTTTCATTGTGATTGCCGATGCGTTTATTCTGTTGTGTTTGAATCGGCACGTCTTTTCTTAAATGCAAAGGAATTCGTGAATATATACCATCGTACCTCCCGTTAGCGCAAGAAGTCGTGACATTTCCAACATGCGGCGCCTTGTATAATGTCGCCTTCGTATTTAACTGCTCCCCAGGTTTTTCACCTCGTCGGCTAACCTCTGGAGCTGTTGCCTTTGTCTTTAACGTAGACTGTCCGTTCAAAGTTTGCTTCGTGCACACTCCGGCCTCAGAAGGCGTCGACGTAGCAGTACTTCTTTTTCCTACCACGGCCGACTGAGGTTCGAGAATTTTCGCCATAGGCCGTATAGCGGTAGTTTTTGACATCGCGGTCGATTGTCTGGTCTGTTCTTCTTCAGGCGTGCGCTCGATATGCGCAGGTTTGACACGGTCTGCAGTCACCGTCTCAACCTTGCCTTTGATTAATACTTTGAATACTCGACCGCTCCTTGCGACGACCTTATACGGTCCGTCGTAAGGGGCAGTCAGCGGTGGTGCAATTGCGATTCGTCGCAAAAATACATGTGAACATGTGTCGAGCTCCTTTAACGTATCTTTTGGATTCGTCGCTCGTGGGGGGCTTAACCGAAGACGCGACATGGCTACGCGTAACCTATCTGAGTAATTTTCTAAATCAGTATGGGCGTCAACAGTATAATTCTTTCTGACTCAGATTTTTCTATTGAGCGTTTTGGTATATATATATCATAATCAATTAAAGCTCCTGTATCTGAAATTTATACTTATGCCATAATAATGGAATGTGATACTTGTATAAATATTATGTAGATCAAGTGTAATATTCACCGCTTTTCATTTAAAACAGCTTCTAAGTCATATTTGCATCCATAAACATTGGGTAGCTGTTAATGTTCTATCTAGTCTATACAGTTATGTCAAATTTTATGATGTTCAACCATTTCAATTGTTATCTCATGTACCGGTAGGGGGCCTACTGAAATGATAATAAATTACTTAAGTCGTTTTACGGCCTATGACATCCAGACTCGATTGTTCGTTCTTACTGGCGGTTGAAAACATAAATATGTGAATATCGTCCGCAACCTGTTGATGTATCGAATAACTTTCTCAGTCACAGCATTTTTCGCAACGCACCTCCACCAGATAAAATTCCGTACGTGTGTTTCCCCGTATTTCACAAAATTAAATTTTGTGAAATTTTAAACAAATTTCCCTGTTCCTGCCTGTAAGTGTGTACCCTGTAGCCCAACATTGGACGCACGTCTGTGAACAGCCTCTACGTCCAACAAACCTGGGGTGACGTTTGACGATGCAAAAATCCATTAGCGATTATATAAGGTTGTCATCCGAATATTCGACCACATTTGACAGGCTGTTTCAAAAGTTTACAGATTAAGTTTACACATTAAACATGCGTAGCCTACTGGTATATTGCAAACCCTCCTATGTATAGATCGTATGGAAATAAATGAGCCATTTCCCATATCGAAAGTAGGCCTATATATCTGAAATCAAAACTGATATAGGCCTGCATGAGGGTGCACATGGGTTAAAAAAACGAATCAAACGAACAGCGAATCGCCTGTGGATATAGGATCCGAACATCAAGGATTTCAGCTTATAAATAGTGTAAAAAACGAACCCAAAACATTATTTCTATTTTTATCTCTATTTATATCATTTTTCCTTTATAAAAAGTGAATAGCGAGGCCAAAAAATGGGTAAAAAGTGAACTGGGAAGAATCCATAATTTCCAGGACCCATCTGCACCCTCCTACATTATATACATAGGTTAAATATTGTTACTCTATTTGAACTGATATATAAGCCCATGTCGGGGCTGGGTGTGCATTTATTTTTGATGTGTGTTATCAATCAACGAAATATTGTAACACAGATCAGTATAATAAACAAATACTACTATATAGGGTCTATGCAATTACATTTGTGCTAAAGCACAACATGTAGGCCCACATCCTATAATCACTCTGTTCCATTGCGGAAAAGTGCGACCCAAAAATTCGCGAAAACAGAAGGTTGCGTGATCGATTCACGTTCGGGGTCATCAATATCGTTGTCTAGGGCGAGGGTTACCATTGACGTTGCCGAAAATTCGACAAGTCAATGGACGCGACCAACGCCTCAGACCTCGATCTCGATCGTGGTGTCTTGCCCGGTCAGCAAGCTGTGGTTCGCTGTAGAAACTCAGTTAAAGCAGAAGATTTGCTTGATTCATTCTTTATTCATTCCATATTCGTGCAGACATTGTCAGATATGAGCGTGCTACTTAGTCCCGTGCGACAGGGGGCGGCTATCCAGCCATGCGGCTGAATGCGTGTGACGTGGTTACACGTCTGACTTCCGAGAAGGCCAGTACTAGAATGGGCAAACGCGGCTGTGCCGCACATGGTGTGAGTGCCGGGCGGAAGTGCTGACCCGTCAATCAGCGATTCCGTCCGGCTCGAACTCGGCACGATGATCTGCCACACTCCGAAAGCGGCAACGCACTGCCCAGAAAATTGATACATTCATAGCCTAGTATCAGGGGTGTTATGTTAGTTATTTTTTTACTGATTGAGCCTAAATTGTCAATATGTTTAAAAAAACATTTTTTATCTAATTATGCGTATCCTTCTGAATATTGTGTGTAATTTTAAGTTAAATGTTCTACATTACATGACTGTCTGATGTGCATAAAATATAATTACGGTATGTATAATTACTAATTAGTACCTTTGTATAAAAATCATGTTTTCTTTTATGAGAATGAACGTGTCACCAAAAAAAAAATATTATATGAGTTAACGCCATCCGATCTTGCAAACAATTTGTTTCATATTTCTCTTGAAAAATCTTTATTATCTTATTAAGGTGTGAAAATCATGGATTTTTTTACTTATTGCATTGTGCATAGAATTTAATTATGTATGTTACATTGGTATGAAAATGATGTTTTTTTCTCTTTTTTTCCATGGGACTTCAAGCGTCCCTAAAACTGAAAAACCCTGTTTTTTCTGATTCTGTGTAGGCTAATCTTTTAATAATTTTGATGTATGGTGTCATAAATGAACAAGAAAACCCGAAGGCAACACACACACCCTTACACTATATAATGGTAGGTGGCGTTGAAGGCCGCTTCCGAAGCAGGTAAAATCTTTATTTCGACAGGTAAAATGTAGAAAACTTCACTTCTGAAGTTATCAGGTTATGTGGGTACTATACACGGCAATTTACAATGCAGCCAAAACGAATGCATCCCCGCCATCCTTTGTTTTGATACCGTAACCTTATAGTATAATTACCTCAATCAAAACAAGCAATCACAATAAATGATTACATGGTATATGACAATATATCTTTGGCAAATTTATTGAAGCGAATTCAGCCAAAATGATCTAAAAGGAAAAACATATACAAATAACAAGAGGCGAAAGGTCACCACAATCCCGCCCTCGTGATTGAATTTTTTCGGAGTGCATCCTTCCCTGAACTCTCACATTTTGTTTTACAGTGATGGTTTAGCTATCTAGCACAGTCTGCCACACAATACACATATTAAATGCAATGATGGCCATTTTGAATTTGATCGAATTGATTTTTTTTAGGGTGTATCCTTCCATGAAGTCTCACATTTTGCATTATAGTAATACTAGTCATCTGGCATGGTTTGCCAAATATATCAAGCATAATAAAGTACAAAATGGCTGATAGTCGGCCATTTTGAATTTGCAAAAGTTGACATTTTTCAGGTCATGTCCTGTCCGAAACCTCACATATTGCTTGATAGCAATGTTTCAGCTATCTAGCACAATACGTGTTGCCAGATATCAGCAATGTTAGTAAATAAAGCTGTTTGGGCCGAGAGATGTAGGAAAAGTAAATAAAGGTCATAACCTTCAAAAGGGATATCTACAGCCACTAAGGGATGAGTGTGTGCAATATGAAAGAAATCCACATGAATGGATATCCGAGAGATGCTGCGGAAACGAAAATGCGGACAGACGGAGGGCGGGATGGACGGGCAACCGGGGTGACACCATAACCTCCCGCCTCCTCCAACTTCGTTGGGCAGAGAGATAAAAACAGTTGTATGACATTTGTATGATGTTGGACAAATGTTATACAAAACCTTTTTCATTTTAAGGCCAGGTCGGTATAAATTGCATACATACAAATTTATGAGTGATTCGGGTTAGCGTTTCTCAAGATATTGCGTTCACAAGGAATCGACATTTAAAATTTAAGCTAGAGGAAAATTGTGACTTTTCAAGTAACAAAAATTGTTTGGACTTGGTGTTATGAATTTCATTTCATTTCAGATTTTATTGGGTTATATTTATTATGACAGATTTATTAGAATTATTAGTATTTTGGCAACAATTTTGAATTGGAATTTTAGACTTCTAGATTCTGACTTCTTTGTTGGTTTAAGGCTGTATCAATTTTACGACGCTGGTCAAACATTAAAACAACATTGCGTCGACGTTTCGTGTTTGATGGGATTACAACTGTTAGTTCAATCTTAAAATGTAGCATTTGAAAGGCTCTACTGTCCATATCAAGCACCGATGTTGGTTGAATGCTGGGCCACTGTCTGCGACGCTGGCTCCACATTGAAACATCATTGGATATATGTATTTTTATTATTAAATGTAATGGGTGCTCAAAGGGAGCAAGTCGGCCGTGTCGCCTCTGATAAAGGGCCCCTATTACATTCATGAGACTTCACCCGATATGTATATCATTGAGCCTATATTGATCCACATAGTGATCCAGACAATCCTGAATAAATCCGGAAGAACATGATGTTTCACTTAGAAAAGTCATAGCACACCTCCCAAAAACCTAAGGATAATTGTGTCGAAGAAAGTTGATTGGATAAAAGCTTAGGGAGAAATAGCACTACAAAATTTGGACACGAGGAATAAAAACTAGCGAGAACTGAAGCAAACTCAATATGTTTGGGCAAAGCCCAAACATAAATAGCAGCCATTTTCTTTAAAAAAGCTGACCTGCGACCAAAACTTCTTCATTTCGCTACCAGACAGTTGAGTGTCTACATGCAAAATCATGCATGAATTGGATTAGCAGTTCTGGAGATATCGTGTTCACATCTACATTCAATACATTCTGTTGCGATATAGTACATTATCTAAGTGTAAATTACGTCCGCACATCTCATTTGTATATGCATATGCTTGGAGAGATCCCCGTAATTATATATGGCCTTAGCCCAAATATATTGAGTTTTGTTTGGTTCTTTAATCATATTATTCTATGCAAGTTTTTTTTTAGTTTTGTTTGGTTCTTCAATCATATTATTCTATGCAAGTTTTTTTGACACGCTATTTCTATCCAATCAACATGAAATTTGGACACAATATTCCCAGGGTAGTCAGGTACTCTGCTATGACTTTTCTCAGTCATCCATTATGTTCTTCCGCATTTATTGGATCACTATATGGATCAATGTCAAATTTTGATAGGCTTTTTCTCCTTGGTTTTTTATCCAATCGACTTCAAACCTTGTCAGTGAAGATTCTTATGTATTGAAGTTTTCTGCTATGACTTTTTTTTTAAAGAATTCACAGTTGTTCTGCCGGATTTATTCAGGATTTTCTGGATCACTATGTTGATCAATGTCGGTTCAGCGATGCTCATGTTGGGTGAACAGTCAATAGGGGCCCTTTGTCTGAAGCCACACTACTGACTTGCACCCTTTGAGCACCTCCTACATAATTGAAATACATATATCAAACAATGTTTCATGCGGGGACAGCGTCACGGCAGTGGCCCAGCATTGAACTAACGTTGGCTCTTTGACATGGGCAGTAGAACCTTTCAAATGCTACAGATTGAACTAACAATTGTAATTCCATCAAACACAAAACGTCGACACAATGTTTGGCCAGCGTCACAGACAGTGATACAGTATTAAACCAAGAAGTCAGAAACCAGAAGTCTAAAATTCCAATTCAAAATGGCTGCCAAAAAACACATACCGGTAATCAAAATTCCAATCAATTGGATATAATAAAAATAACCCAGCAAAATTCAGAATGAACGCCAAAAAAAAATGCATTTTGCAATCTTAAATGATGAACATATCATAATATCAGCATCCTCTTAAGCGTTTCCAAAAACAAATGGTGTTAGTTTATGCATGCCTGTCTACTGAAGCGCATTTAGAACAAATTTTTTAGTTTGTTCTGGTATATATCTGCTACATACAGAGTACTATTAATACTGATATTAATATCCGGTATATACAGTTTCTAAATGCGATTCCGTACCTGTCTATATGCCAATCATTGAACAATTTTTTTAAAGTTGACTGGCAAAACAGCCGGGTCGTCATAAAAATTGAATGCTACATCAGAATTTTAAAACTTTGTTTTTGCCTTTTTCATCTTCCATTATTTCATCTTTTCTCTTCAATTATATTTTGGGAAGCCTTTGTTTTTGTTGCCAGAAAATATATTTATGTCCTATTGTCGGAAAAACAACAAAAGCTTATGTAAACCCTAGTAATATGATCGGAAAGTAGGGCTACCTTTTGATACAAATCTACTGGTACTAATTCCAAATCTAATTTGACATATTTATCTGTTCGACATTCTAAGCAATATTAATCCTTAAAAACTAAAGCAGATAATCCTACATCCCTACCATGAGTGTGGTGCGCACAAAATAAAAGAACGTGGTCATGTTGTAAATAAATATAAAACTTTTATCCAAGACACCATATCGTCAGTTGATGTGGAAAATGGAAATAGTGATATACGTAATATAATGTTGAAGTATATTACAATATAAGACTGTATGACTGCATACGTGAAAACGACAGAAAAAAAGAAACAATATAATGCTAAAATCATGTTTTATTTGTAGAGATTTAGACATGAACCAAGTGATCACACAAATAAAAGCATCCAGCTAAATACAAATCAAAGCGAGAACTGAAGCAAAATTGAAACACCAAATGAAGTGTCTCTGTGATTGAAATTACGTGACTTATAATAATTTAAGATTTAAAACAACTATTACAATTATGTAAAATAACGCATTCCTAAAAAAACGTTCAAAATATCAATTTACTCAATATTTGTCATGGTTGGAAGCATAAGAAATAGAACAACAACATTTATTTTTAAAAACCTTACATTTTCCCCCATGATTGAGCAATTCTTCCAAATTAAAAATCTTTTATTAGATGTATCCTCACTGGTGAGTTATTTTATCACAATGTCATGTGGAAACATGATTGGTTCTATTTGACAATGGTCGATCAGAAAATGTTCATTCACAGAAAAAAACATTGTCTGATATCACAGTTACGCTGTGCCACCGCTTAGTGTTTACATATGTAACTAGTAGGCATACACCTTGTGTAGTATTTCATCGGAAAAATATTGAAATGTGTAGATCAATATTTATTACGCTGATGATGTCCACTAAAATTGGCAGGCAGCAAGTAATTAGACAAATTAAACATGATTTGAGTGAAACATGTAATACCTTTTCAAATGAAGATAAAATTAGGCCATTTTTAAGTTTAAAATCAGAAGAAAAAGGAAATAGCACACTAAAGTTTGAAACTGCGACAGAGGAAGGATAACAAATAACTGACAGTGTGTTGTAATTTGTTTCTGTGGAACTTAGACAGATGATAAATAATGTAATTGTCTGAGCATCTAGAACAGCATTTGTAATATATCTTAGTGATTGAACTCGTTTTCCGGCGGCCTCATTTGTACATAAGTTACCCTTCAAGTTCCAAGTTATCTAATTAAAAGTTTTGGCCACTTAACCTTTAAAGCCCTGATTTTTTAATGAAAACCTTGAAGACCAAACGGTTTTTTCAATTAGAAATCATCATTAATCTCCTAGTTAGCCCTTTCGGATTCATTTGAATACCTATGTTACGGGTTGAATTGGGCGAAAATTGTATACATTTGTCAAATCGGAGGTCAATCGTGTTGAGCAAAAACACGTTCAAAGGTAAAGTAAAGAAAATAATGCTAGTTATGATACAAGGGTTACCATATATCTGCCCTTTCTGCAATATTGGCTGAAAGTCCCGTTTTTGCTGGGATATAGATTAAATGCTGATGATGTTTATAACTCGTCCCTGGAGATTAAAAATACCTTATTCAACCCTTCAAGTGCACAGCACGACTAAAATCGATTTTGTTCTTTTATTTGCTTCAGCCTTGTCAAATGATCGTTATTTTAAGTGAAATCTGTGTTTAATCAACAGGAATTGAATATGCTTAGAATTAAAAAAAAATATTTTTTTTGACAAGTCACAATAGAGGGACACAATAACTTTGAGATTGAAGGGTAAAAAACCAATAAAGCCAGCGGACTGACATAGTCATCTCAAAACCAGTATATTTAACGTCAAACAAATGTAAACAATATGAGAGTATTAACATAAACTAGCTCTCGATAGTGGTAAAGATAACTACAGTTTAGTGGAGTCTGGATCATGATCCATCAAGCCAACAGTCAAAGAGTACTCAAACTGGATCTACCAGTTAACGATTAAAAACGTGTTAGACATAGTAAGATAAAGATAAAGACACTGAATAATGAGATCTAATAGTCATTAATGCAGTCTTTATAAAAAAAAATCTTCTTCTGTGGTATTAGGACTTTCTCTTGGGGTGAAACACAACATTCATTTTTACGTCAATGGCTTCTGTGGATAAAAATATACAACAATTTCAGATATAGATTTTTAAGACATAAGAATTTTTTTACAGTTTTGATTGACGTTAAAAAACGTTTAAAAAAACAACCTTAGACTTGGAGCCAAAATGTCTCCCTTTTACGTATGTTTTACACAAAAGAAGACAGACGACTAACCCAGTAAACACAATATATTAAACCAATGCTGGTTCAATGTTGGCCCACCATCAACGATGCTGGCCCAACAATAGACCATCATCAGCTTAATCAGGGTTCCCGGGAGATCTCATATGAAATTCCATGACTTTCCATGACCATTTTTAAGAATTCCCCAAAAATGTGCATTTAAAACTATACAGCCTCCACCGCCACAGCGGTCCGAACGAAAGCAGAACCGGTTCTTCAGGTTTCTTACTTTTTGCATGTAAAATAATTTTGTCATTGTGTGTCAAAAGTGTAAGTAATCAACAAATTTTTCACAAAAGAAATGTGATAGACATTTATAAAAATCTTTTCCATGACTTTTTGCCAAATTTTATTTTTCCATGACTTTTCCAGGCCTGGATTTTATTTTTACATTTTCCATGTTTTTCCATGACCGTGGGGACCCTGTCAATGTGTGGTGTTTGCTGAAAAGGTCAATGAATATGAGGCATGTGTTGAAGTCTAGTTCTGATAACAGGGATCGTGTCTGACGATCATATAGCACATTAGCTAATCGTCACCTACCCTTTATTAGCTATGCTGTAAGAGGTCAACCCTACATGGTCCGTGTACATTACATAGTAGGAAAAAAATATCAAGAATTTTAGAAATAATGTGGTGGTGACATGACCTGAAGGTTGTATCTTTCATAGTCCCAAAACTACAGAAAAAGATTGGATATGAGTCGGTCCAGTGAAAAAAATCAACAAAAAGTACAAACTTCCTGATATGATATTGCAATACATGTCACATGGTAGCTAAAAGATACAATCCACTTATATATGATACATCTGTTATAGTCCAGCAAACACAAGACGTAGAACCAATGCTGTTTGAATGTTGGGCGAGCGGCGTAGACGCTGGGCCAATATTGAAACAGCATTGTTGCAACGTCTGGTGTTTGCTGGGAGGTATCTATGTGCATGTGTGTATGTACACCTTTTTTATACAGATATCTACATGAAAAAATTATCATACAATCATATTTCCTAGACAACATGTCTCATCGAACAACAATCCATTATTGCAATGATGATTATGTGTACACTAAACATTGTAAATGCATACAATTATATACAACCAGACTAAATTGACACACGGATGGACAAGTTTGCTAAGGCATATACAAGTTGTGAAGTCTCTGTGATGAAAGAAACCAAATATATAGAAATCATTATTTCATTATCTAATAATAACAGTTTAAAAGTACAGCAAAATTATATAACAAAAGGCGATCATGTCAAATTGAAAACAGGACCTATATTCAAGAAAAAGTAACAAGATGACGCTTTGCATCTTTTAATTTCAATACATTGTACCAGAATTCTATTTTCGATAATTTGTATTTGTTAGGTTTGTAAAAACTCACTATTCAGTATACGAAATGGTTGTCATAGATGCCGGCCCAACATTGAGGCTGAGTTGGCTCAGCATTCCATGTCAGCTGGGATCTTAAATGAGAATTTAATCGTAAGAGAAAGGTACATAAACTCTAGCATCTTCCCCTGCAAGGTTACAGAAAGCTATAGATAGAGATGAAGATGCTGTTCATGAATAATAATTATTGTACAGCAATGATAATAACATATACTTCAAAAAAGTTAATATGTCACCTATATTTTCAACTACTTATAAGCTTCGTCGATATGTTTGAATAGCTACGGATCTTTGACTTGGCAATGTGCCATGTGCATAGTTATTAAATATACAACATCAATATATCACACGACCTAGAATAATATAGTTTTTCATAGAAAATTCACATAATTATTTCAAATACAAGTGTGTATCAAGTATGGCAATTTCACAGCTGTCACGACGATGCAAAGTTAAACAGTTATTACAGTAATAATAAGCCTATTTTTCTTAATTTTCCTAATATAAGTCATGCAATTCAACATTATCTTATGTCATAATAGAGAATGTGTATGGATGTAAAATATCTTTATGGACACTGAGAGCTGATTTAAAGCCATCACACTGAACTCTCGTTACTTTATGATTTTGAGCAATCTCCTATAATTGTTGATTGTGTCTGTAATGAGAAGCATCCCACATGTGATGAAAAAGAGAAATCAAAACACTCAACTTATTCTGTGTGAAATGTGAAAATATGGGAACTTATTAAACCTTTCAACTCAGTTTCACCCTTTCAAGAATAAAGGAAGATATTAAGAGCGACAGAAAAACAAACTAGGGTAGTAGGTCTTTTTTGAGTGCTTCATTACTCATTATATTATCATTAATTTGATGTCTAAATTAATGACTGTATAGTCATCTTCAGAAGAATAAAATATAACACATAACATAAACATTTGAAATCCAAGTGGCAAATTTAGCAAACAATTTTGTTGTTGTTTTATTCAAAAACGCTCAAGAGCCTCACCCCTACTGAACTAATACAATACCTGATTTATTTATGGCTAATGTCCAATTGGTATGAAGCAGATGTAGAGGTCGAAATCGCTATGTACTGATGGGAATGATGATAATCTAGGGCTTACCTTTCTTTGATTGTGACATCACATTTATGCTCACAGTGAATATGTATATGGACGACGATAACAGTAGTGTTCAGACCACAGAGTAAATGGTTTAAAAAACGTCAAGAGACACCAGTATAATAGTATAACATGTATAAGTCTTCATTCAATCAGTAACAAATAGGCCTAGCCTAAAAGTGCACTAGATAGAAAGAGTTGTGTGGATAGTGCGAAGTGAACTTAAGCCTTGTTAACCCTTTAACAGCCAAATTATTCAATTGGGATTTTCACCCACTTGAATTTGTGTCTCGCTGACATGATCCACAACTTCAGGTGAGTGAAAATTATTCAAATTTGACAAAATGAAGGTCAAAAAATTTCAAATCTTGCTGATTAATATCTTCAACAGGTTTAAAAGCTGATATGTAATGTGCTAATATAAAATGTAAAAAATGAATATGGACAGCACCGGCGGTTAAAGGGTTAACCCGTGTGCTGCTGAATTGTTTGTTTCTATTCTTATTCATTTAAAGCTGGAATTGCCAACACAATTTCCAACTTCATATGATAAAAAAATATTTCCATAAATAAAAAGTAGACATTTCCGAAATTAAAAATTGGATCACCCCATCATTTTTCGAAAATTATTCTATTACTTTTAGTGGTATATTATTTGGTTTAAAGCACAAAGGTTAAATTAGTTAATATACTTACAGTGTAACGATCCAAGTTGTTGAGTGAATTCAACATAAAATGCATTTCAGTGAGGTAGCAAACAGCATCATTTGTATTGTTGATCTTGATTCAAAACAGTTTGTTAGGAAGTATACAAAAATAGTATTTAGAGTCCATGTCATTGATGTCTTATTGGAAACTAAGTTCAGGAGGAAATACTACCATAACTTAAAGCTATATAACCTGAATAATTAAAAAAAACTCTTTGTGGACACGAGACTGTATAATTGCAATCCATATCAAAATCTGAATAGCTGCCTCCCAATTTTATTTACGAGCTCGAAAACAACAGTCGATAAAACCAACTAGGTCTATAACATGTATAACTATTCAAATTTCACTGAACCTGGTGTAGAATTGCATTTTTTAATTGTAAGAAGAAAGTGCAAAGTAGCCTTAACTTTATTTTGTAAAAATAATTGCAATTTGAAAAACGACAAAATTTTATACATCATGTGGTTATATATCCTTAAGTGAAATATAAATATATTATATATCACTCGATAAGAAAAGGTGAATGTTTTTCCTCAGGCATAAAAACTGAAGAAAATATATGATTATTGAATAATAATTTGAATTCACAAATCAATAATGAGATAATTTTCATAGGAAACCTCTTCTTCAGGGTTGGCAGATAAAAACGTTTTCTATTGGAATTACCCGGTTGTTCTCCTCATAATGACATATAATATACATGAGAACACAGGTTCACCCGGTAATTGTATTAGATAATGATGCCACATTTATTAGATATGACAGATAACATAACAGTGAATTTGTAGGTGCACAGGAATAACTTGTGTCGCATTCAGCGTGTAACATCAAAAACCTTTGGCACAAAATATTAACTTCTACTAAACTAGGAACAGTTAAATCCGATCTTGGCAAACAATAATAACAGACTGCATAATTATATAAAATACTAACCCGGCAGACACAAGAGGTCCACACAATGTTGGTTCAATGTTGGCGGCGGTGGACCAACATTGAACCACCATTGGATGGACCTCTCGTGTCTGCTGGGAACCTGCTGGTGTCAGCGTGTGATATCAAAACACAGTATCTGTGTATGACGCAGCATATTACAAAACACAACAATGGCTGCAAACGAGGACTTCATTCATTTAGTAAATCTAGACAAAATTAGATAGAAAATTAATTCTGAAGGAAGTTCAAACCTCTCTTAACCCTTCTGCTGCTGAATTGTTTCCTTTTATTTTTCTTACATTTGAAACTGGAACTGCTAATGCAATTTCCAGCTTCAAATGACGAAAAAATATTTATATTCACGAAAAATAGACATCTCGAATATTGAAGTATTGGATCAACTAAGCATAATATACCAAGAACTATTTGATCAAATTTGGTGATATTTCTATTGATTTAAAACCGGCTTGAAAATGTACTTATACGGTTCCAGCAGCACAAGGGTTAATCACAGGTCCATTTTAAATGAAAACCGAACAGTACCCAGAGGTGTAATATGTGCTTAATCAGCAATAATGGCAATAGTTTCTTCTCAGATTTCTCAAACATTCATGTTATTTACCTACATGAAACTGTGTGATCATAATAAAAAGGGGATGAAAAACTATTTTTTCTAATTTGGTCTATCCCAGTATCAAGAATGAATTTCTCATGTTATAAAATCTGTAATAAATCACTTTTAATGAATCATATTTTAAGTTGTTTAGATTAGATTACATTGGTCTTCTGCAATGGCTTGACAAACACTTTATTTTCTTCCATACAAGATGGTGTCTTTCATCTTGCACGAATTAAAATTGAGACACTATACTTTGATATCACACCAACAGGCATCAACATGTGTATAATATGTACAGTAAATGTACATCATGACTTTGTACACATTATAATTATATACATAATTACTGTACATCAATATTCAGTGATTTATGTAATAAAAGTGAGTGCATTACATTGATTTGAAAAAAGATGATTCAAGCCATCGCATTCACCTGTTCTATCGCTAACAGTCAGCGAGATGTAACTCAATGAGAAATAAGAAAAAAGGTTTTGCAGCTAATACTATTGTGACTGCTGTCTCCATTAATTCATAATAAATGACACCTTTATTTGCTCATGATGGCTTAGGTTATTAATTGCAAGTGAGAAGAATTTCAACAAATTAAACAAGAAATTATACTGCTTATTCCTAACTGAAATAATTCAAGTCTTATCAATTTTCTTAACAATGTGGATGTTTAAAAATAGCAAGTGCAATGTCACAAATCAACAGTACCTTCAATATGATCATTCTCTTACACATTATAGCAGAATTTCAACAGATACAAAACAAATGATGGCATATATGACTGATAGAACACGAAAAGCATCATATTAGAGCAATGTTATATTTAAATTTATTTGTAAAAGTAGGCTTCACTGTAATAGGTCACTAATATGCATCTGCAACCCCTATTTTCATATTTTATGGTAACATTGATATCACAGTGAGGCTAACGCCTGCTGTAGTGGTGTGATACCACTTTGTTGTTCAATTTAAAATCAATACTAAAAATTTATATTCATAAAATAACTCTTGTATCAGAGAAGATACATTGTCTTAATCACCACTTACAAACATCATATACCACATATGTTCTTTTCAATGTAAAATATCTTTCAAAATCAATAAAGTTTTAAAAGTGTCTATATATATATATATGTGGATAAATGTGTACAAAATACTAAAACGGTAGCCCTTTGGTGTTAGTGTATTAATGCTCTAGATAAATGACATACATTTATAGGCTGGACAGAGTTATTAAGAGAATAAACATTAACTGCCCAGGCAGATTTATTCAAGGACAGACTAGCATGTTTCTAAAAATGACGTTTGTTCTTGTATTTATAGGACAGATAAAGATTTTAAAAAAATCACCAGCAACGGCGATAAAAGGATGATACTGACAAAATTAAAAACAACTTCACATGGACGGGACATACCAAGTACTAACATGTACTTCAACTTGGTATTGGAGTATTAATAGTTACAATATTTGTAACAAAGACATACATAGTAGACTTAGCTAGTTAAAAAGTGAGCCCAGGTGTATACAATGCCATAAATGTTTTCTTTTATAAAAGCGTTACTTGAAGTATTTAAGAGCTGCTACTGTGAGGAACTTCTCAATAAAAATTTCTGAATCTAAGACAGCTATGTGAGCAGCTCGCCCTATCATTGTATTAGCATTGCTGGGCAAGGCATGAAACACATCATAGCGAACAACAGTAATGTCTGATCTGAACACCAAAGGTTGCAATATGTTTGTGACCATTTCACAATAGACGGAACCTGCAACAAAATAAAAAGAAATATATATTCTAAAATTATTTCACAAAATACAAAGTGATTGAAGAAACATTAAAAGGCTATATAAATATACTATATGTCAAAAAAAATTAAACAAAAAAATAATACAATGATCGAAAATTCACGATGACAATTTTTTTTCACAAAATAAAGAAGGGACAAAAAATTTGTTTCAATACCGGAGTAATTCTTCTTTTCAAGATTAAAATACAACATCATAATATATATTGAGAGGGTGTCTTATAAATATATCTCAAAATAGATAGCCTATAACCTGTAATAAATAACAACAAGACTACATAAGTCCAGGAGCTCCCGCGCCGAATTAGAATTTGATTTAAGCAATTTTGTATAGGGTTATTATTGTAGTCCTAGTCTAGGTCAAAAATCAAGACGCAAGACAACTAGGTCTAAGAAGCCCAGTCTAAGAGTAAGATAAGAACTAGACAGTCTGTCAGAGATTGCAAACCTCCATTGAAATTAATGATCCTAATCAGTATCCCAGTAATGGTCTACCTATCTGGCACGGTTTACCCGATATCAGGCCAATCGAGTTAACTAATAGCTGATTTACGGTCATTTTGAATTCGATATAAATTAGTTAAAAACTTAGGGTACAATCTCCCCCGAAACCTCAAATTTTGTTTTATAGTAATGGACTAACATCTAACACAGTTTGCAAAATATTGGGCATGTGAAAGTAAATATTGGCCGATAGGGGGCTATTTTGAATTTGATCGAGTCAGAATTTTTCAAGATGCATCCTCAGCTGAAATCTCACATTTCATTCTATAGTAATCGTCTAGCTATCTAGCACAGTTTACCAAATATCGGCCATGTGAAAGTGAATAATGGCCTAAAGGCGGCCATTTTTAATTTGATCAAGTCAAAATTTTCCAAGATGCATCCTCAGCTGAAATCTCACATTTCATTCTATAGTAATGGTCTAGCCATCTAGCACGGTTTACCAAATATCGCCTATGTGAAAGTGAATAATGGCCGATAGGAGGCCATTTTGAATTTGATCAAGTCAAAATTTTTCAAGATGCATCCTCTCCTGAAATCTCACATTTTGTTTTATAGTAATGGTCTAGCCTTCTAGTACGGTTACCAAAAACCGGCTATGTGAAAGTGAATAATGGCCGATAGGCGGCCATTTTGGATTTGATCAAGTCAATTTTTTTCAAGATGCATCCTCTCTTGTAATCTCACATTTTGTTTTATAGTAATGGTCCAGCTATCTAACACGGTTTACCAAATATCAGCAATGTGAAAGTAAATAGTGGCCGATAGGCGGCCATTTTGAATTAGATTGAGTCAAAAGTTTTTAAAAGGCATCCTCTCTCGAAACGTCACATTTTGTTTTATAGTAATGGTCTAGCTATCTGGTGCATCCTCCCCCGAAAACTCACACTTTGTTTTATAGTAATCAGGTAATGGTCTAGCCATCTAGCACGGTTTACCAAATATCAGCCATGTGAAAATGAATAATGGCCGAAAAGGCGGCCATTTTAAATTTGATCAAGTCAAATTTTTTCAAGATGCATCCTCATCTGAAATCTCACAATCTGTTTTACAGTAATGGTCTAGCCATCTAGCACGGTTGACCAAATAACGGCCATGTGAAAGTGAATAATGGCCGATAAGCGGCCATTTTAAATTTTATCGAGCCGAATTTTTTCAAGATGCATCCTCTCCTGAAATGACACATTTTGTTTTATAGTAATGGTCTAGCCATCTAGCACGGTTTACCAAATAACTGCCATGTGAAAGTGAATAATGGCCGATTGGCAGCCATTTTGAACTTGGACGAGTTGAATTTTTTCAAAATGCATCCTCTCCTGAAGCCTTACAATTTGTTTTATATTAATGGTGTAGATATCTTGAGCGGTTTTCATGATATTCCACAATATCAGGCCTGTCGAGGTGAATAATGGCTGATAGGCGGCTATTTTGAATTTTATCAACTTCAAATTTTTCAAGATGCATCCTCTTCTGAAACCTTACAATTTATTTGATATTAATGGTGTAGCTATCTTGAGCGTTTTTCATGATATTCCGCAATATCAGGCCTGTCGAGGTGAATAATGGCCGATAGGCGGCCATTTTTAATTTTATTGACCTGAAATTTTTCAAGATGCATCCTCTCCTGAAACCTCACAATTTGCTTTATAGTAATGGTGTAGCTATCTTGAGCGGTTTTCTTGATATTCCGCAAAATCTTTCAGTCGGATTTACCGATGTTATAAATTAGGTCAAAGTGCTGGGTCAACTTCAAGGTCAAGGTCCAAAAACCTGAAAAGGCACAACTAGGGACCTTAGAGAACATGTATGTGCAATATGACTGTCATCGGCCCAGTACTTTTCGAGATCTGCTCCGGAAACGAAGTGCGCGTCAAAACGTCTAAATAGGTCATAGTTCTGAACCAGAAGTAGGTCAAAGTTCAAATACTCCAAAAGGCACAACTAGACCCCCTAGGGGTGTTGTGTGTAAAATTTGAAGACAATCGGACAAGTACTTTCAGAGATATGCTACGGAAACGAATTGTTTACGGACGGCCCAACGCCGTAACATCATCATTTTCTCCGCTGCAACCTTGCGTATTCAATTCAGATTAAAAATATTTTAACCTGTCCATTAGCCACCTGGAAGAAACCCACATACCAAAAATTGTTATCCTAGCTTATTTTCTTACAAAGTTATAGGCAAAAGAAGAGGCCCAAAAAAAACGGAGGTAGAATCCATAGCTCCCTCCGTCTCACCTACGGTGACAGCGGGAGCTAATTATGAGAGTGAACAAAACAATCATTGTAATGATAAATTTGATTTAAAAAGAAACAAGCACACCTGATTTAAAATCATTTAGTGATCATATTGTATACCTTTATTTTACATGTTTTACATCAGTTGAATTGTTTCCATTATTACACAGGTAAGATGCCTTACCTGACATTGAATTGTCCCTGACAGCTGCTTTACACAGTTCAATTCGAGAAGAATGATATGGCACATATCGGTCCTGCATGGAGCTGACCAGCAGAACATTTCTGAAAAACTCCATCCCTGTTCACAACAAAATGAAAACTGCATGTGAAATATATGAAGCCTGATTTACTTTATCTGACATCTGCGTTGTCAAATTTTGCTCTATTGGAACTAGCTACAAATCTAATAAATGTGACATTTATCAAAATTTAACATGTACCAGTAAAACGAACATCACCATAGAAAACTTGATGCTATATGCAAAGTTAATGCAAGAAAATTCTTTGGCATACTGACTGTATTCAAATAACTTTAGTCTTCATTTTTTTATAAAATGATCTAATTTTTAGTAAGCCAGAATTATAGCGCATTGAAATAAATGACAAATAGCACGGGTACATAAAGCACACTCAAAGTTAAAATTGTGATACCAAATTTTCCACCCCTAGCATGTACAATTTAGTGACACATACAAAACATAGTACATGTATAAACAAGTCCAAAAAATATGGGCCAGATAAATAATTCAACTTGAACACCACAGTAAGGACAAATTAACAAAAAATTGAGACATGAAAAAGTCCAGCTGAATCAGCATGTCATAGGAATAGGCCCATTTTTTCAAGAAGATGGTAAGAAATTTGTTTAATATTTTCTATGTTTTATGTTGTGCAGTATGTCGGCTTATCACCGAGTGTAATAATACATTCTGAGAATGAATTGAACTCCTATCATTAATCTTCAGTGCAACTCTACAGTTTAAAATCCCAACAAAACACAATGATTAAAATTTCAGAATCTAGTGTCCCAGCTAGGAATTTTAGGGGGCATGGCACCGGAACAGTATGGGGCCAATTTTTGGGTGAAAATGTTTTTTTAGTTTTTTTATAATAGAGAAAAATCATAATTTTGTAATGCTGCTAATAATACTGTCAGTATGATTAATGGTTAAACAATAGTTCCTGTGTAGAAATTATGTTATTCATTGTTCCAAGAAAGTAGTACTACATGTAGTAGTAGTATCGTAGTACTAACTTTAGAACATATCAATAACCTTGATCCACATAATTAAATTCCCCATCGAACAACAAGTTAATGATAAGTTACTTTTCCTTGACCTATGTTTTTATGTGAGGGACAATGGTGGTACCAAAATCATAATTTACAGTAAAGCCACCCACACAGATCAATGCCTGCATTTCACATCTTATAATCCTCTGGTACAAAAACGATCTGCGGTTCGTACTCTAACCAACAGGGCCAAATTATACCTGACAACACCTGACAACCAACGAGCTGCAAATACAACATGTATGTAATGCCCTTAGAGCCAACAGCTACGAAGAGTGGGCCCTCAATGCCTCCATGTCTAAACCAGACAAAGTGGAGGAGAAACACAAGAACACTTAACAGCAGACACTTGTTGCTAGGCCTCAGCTATGTACGAGGTACATCTGAGAACTTGGCTCGCAATTTCAAATTCCACGGTGTGAACATGTAGCACAAGCCGAGAATTACCCTGAGGTCCATGCTTGTCCATCCTAAGGACATGACTCCGAAGGAAAGACAATGTGGGAGAATCAAAGCGGCCTCTGGAGGTTAGGTTCAAAGAACACACTAAATTGGACAAACCTACAGGAATAGGTTAGCACTGCCTTAAAACCAGCCACAGTGTGTCTATCGCCAACACCAAAGTCCTAGAAAGAGAACGAGACTGGCATAGACATAAAGTGAAGGAGCTTATCCACAAACGCCATCGACGCCCAACCATGAACAAGGGCCAAGGTTACCAGCTACTACCCATCTACGACAAGATCATTCCACCGACATCAGTATGACATCAGTATGTCATCTAGGCATGCTGTCATTAGTTTCAAAAACATCGCCACAATCAGTTTTAACATAGAGAATTATGCAGCATGAACATAATAAGCTGCTGTTCTAACCAGTCTGATTGTTCTAATGACACACAGGTTTGTTTTGTCCCTTATTGTTGCTCCTCCACTATGTGGCACCAGGCCATGGCGCATGAACATCCTAGCTGGAACACTGATGCCATTTTATTATAATGCATGGAATAAACATTAACACCATGATTTTTAAATTAAACTTACCAGGTTTTTGACTTAATTTGTAGATAAAAGATTCACGAGGATTCACATGATCTTTCAACGACAACTGAAGTAATGATCCTGATTTCTTCCACTTCTGCATAAACCACATGCCTGCAGCCAACATGATGTAGGTATAAAAGATTAAATATATAGGAATAACAATTCACTCAAGAATTGAAACACACCAAAATAAAAAAGAGCATGTACCAGACATTTTAGCTGCAGGTTCTTTTAAAAATTATTCTGCAGCAAATATTCGATTTTCATACCAGATTCTGAAATCTCGAATCTAGTCTGCTCTAGTATTATTAGTTTTAATTTATAGACTCATTGGGGTGATACTTTAAAATGAAGAGACTGTCTTTCATAAAATATGTGTTTGCTGACATAAGTGTTGTTCTACTGGCCATTTCAATTTTTCAGTTTTTGCGCCCACAAGAAAATATGAAGTTTATCCATGGCGGCCATTTTGAATTTCAGTAAAACCTTAAAAAAATCACTTGCACATTTCCAAATGTGGTAGTAAAATTTGAATAATTTCCGACTTTAAGTTTTAATGTTGAGTTGACCTCTAGCGGCCATATTGAATTTTGGTAGCATCTTTAAAAAATCACTTGCACATCCCCATGTTTCTAGGAATGTGATGTTAAAATTAAAAAAAAAATAGACCAAACAAATTTTTGCTAGGAATGTCATGTTAAAATTTCAAAAAGATTTGACCAGTAGTTTTTGCACCCACAAGAAAACGTGACGCCGGACAGAATCCTGGCGCGACTAAAATCCCCCATTTCCTACGGGCTGGGGATAAAAAGAAATGATGGGCTGACATCTTTAATCCATACACATAACAACATTACAGTGTACAGCATGAGCACATGTATCAAATCTCATTAATGTATTGCATAATGAGAAAAATGAGTATGTGTATTGCGAATAAATCAAAGTGGTAGGGGTCATAGAAGGATCAATTGCTAGCTAAAACAAGGTTAGGCATGGTTAATATGTTGGTTTGATGTACATTCCATTAAAGCAAAACAAAAAAAGTTATGGACCTAAAAGTGGCAGACAGATGAACAGAATGACAGACACACAGCATTATGACAATAGTCTTTTTACAAAAATTATAAATTAAGTACTAGACTGAGTGCTTACGAGCCATATAGCTCAGTGAGCCATTACAAAATAAATGACTGACTTACCCATGTTAACTAGACCACTTGTATTATAAAGTGTTCCTAAATGGGGGCCTGACAAAGACAAAAACGTGTGCAGTTTTGGCAGAAGCAATGCCATTTCTGGACACGCCAGTGCTGACCGAATAATCAGATTTCCCAGTGAATGTCCAACAAAACTAGAAAGATAGAGAAGTCGTTTCCACAATATAATCTTGCAGATTCTTCATTGATATTATTCTCATTATAAGTACTGAACAGCAGTCTTGTGAAAAATTATCGAATTGTACCTAATTCACCACTTGAAAATATTCATCCTATGTCAAAGATTATTTATTAATAAAAGACAAGCACACAAAGAAATTATCTTAATTTTAAAGAAGTATCATATTTGTATAATTCTCTATGTAAACAGAATTAGAAGTACATAATGAAAGAGACAGTACTAAGCAGCTTAATGATGATCAATTGAGATAAGAAAAATTAACACAAATTAGCTTAGGTAAGGACAATAACATCTCACCTGATTCGAGTTGGGTTCAGGCCATATATATCCATGTGATCTAAGATTTCTTTCACAAGACGAGTAGTCATTTGCTCAAAATCAGCAAATGTATCTGGCTGTGTAAAATAAATTGAAATGAATGAATGAAATTGTCATGAATGGGAATGTATTTTGTAAGAAGTCAGTTTGTGAGCGCCTACTACAACACTAAATGGTCATCTGGACATAAATTCACAACAAATATATTAAAGACTTTAGGTCAAATTTATTATGGTATGTTTAAGCTCTCCAGCTTCCTTTCAACATTTTACCAAATGTCTAACAAATAAATAAAATAATTTTATTAAAAGAGTTTCATGTGCAGTAGAGAGAAAAACTTTCATACTGTTTCTATAAAAGGTGTGACATAGAAAGCACAAGGCACTTGTGTATTATATTAGTATATGTAATAGACAACGAGAAAACAATTAGTCAAAGTGGAGTAGTTATGTAAATATAAAATTAAACATGTAATTTCCTTCAATGGAGGCCAAGTTAGAGACGGTGCATAGTAACTAACATTAGCACAAGGGTACTAACAAAATATGCTGAAGGAGGGGGTACAAATAGACTATTTAATACATGACGTTCAGGTCAGACTAAATGGTGTACATTATCATAGTTTAATCAATAAACCTGTTTTTCAAGCAAGGTATTATATTTGCTCTTAAGTCAAGTATACATCTTATTTGAATGCATCAGCACAACAGAATAATGGCAATAAATATTTGTTTGAAGGGGGAGGGAGTGAGTCTTAACAGAAATATAGTTTGCACGCGTGTAATTATTTCAAAGACACCTCTTAGATATCAGTGAAATAATCTACTTTTTCGAAACTTTACCTGGTTACGTTCAGACATGAGAAAATCAATGCGACCTCCAGGAAGTGCCATTTCAAGATAGGTCCTGACAAGCCTCAAGTCAGCACTGTTTCCTATTTATAGAACCAAACACAATGTCATGTCAATATTCTTGTAATATCAGTATGTATAATCAAAATAATGACAATCCTCCAGTCCGGTACATACTGCCAAAAATGCAAAATGGCAAAATTTGTTAATAGCTATTATTACCACTTGACAGGGCGCTACTAGTGGGATATTGCTGTTTATGCAGGCGTAATATTTGACTATTCACCCTGCTCTAGGGCTAATAGACTGTCTGTGTGTACGCGCAGTTGCCTGCATAATCGGCTGCTAGCCTGGTGTACAACTGGTGTACTCGAGCTGCAGGTACAGGTACACTTGTAATCTATGGGGGCAGACACCTGCATGACCACTGATGCCAGCGGCGCGCCAACAAGACGGGTGCATCCTGATAGACATGTAGGCCTATGTTGTAACTGTAGACAAAGAATAAATTTATTTTAAAGATTCGTTGTAATGTTGGAAAAGTGAAAATAATAGCAATATATGATTTTGTAGGGCGATAGACATTGTTATTGCCCCTCCGCATCTGCGTCAGGCCAATAACAAGTGTCTATCGCCCTACAAAATCATGTTATTGTTATATTCCGATGAACTGTGAAAATTAAGAGTCTTCCTAGTACAACGTCATTTCTAGGAATACCAGTTTTGTTGATTTGCTAGGCCTGTGGATTGGCATGCCCTCAATGCTTGATTGTACCACATCTACGATATAAAAATAGGTCAGAAAATAAGTTAAAAGTGGTGTTTGTGAAGCAAGGGCTCAGCTCTCTAATGCATCAATAATTGTAAAGATATATACATGTATAACTAGGTTAAAATGGACCAACATTGAAATGATTTGGATCAATGCCTCAAGTTTGCTGAGGTACCAGAGATGCACATGTGCTTGAGATCAAGTGCGGCATGAATGTGTTTTAAATAGGGCAGTCATGTGGCCGCTGACAGCAGATAAAAGTGAGTATATCTATTACTGTCTACCCCTCCGCAAACTTGCATGCAGTCATGTAATGAAGGTGGGGAGTATCAAAATGGACAATCCCTCGATTTCCGTGTGCCGGTACTATCTTCCTCTCAAACTACTACAGCCAGTGTCGGGCCATCTACAAAATAACTAGAGCACCGCGTGAAAAAGGTGTCAAATAACAAATTCGGGTTGTATCTAGTAGTTTAGCCAAAATAGTCAAGGTTCATCTAAGAAAAAACGATGTGTTTTCTTGTTTTGTGTCAAACTGATAGAAGATGCTCTGTTCTATTCGTTTATTTGAAAAGACCACTGAAACTAAAGTCTGTGGTCGGATTCATGAACAAAATACACGTGTGAGTTTTATGAATGGAGTGACATCATACGCTGCCTGAATAGACGCTGCCCCAAACATTAAAAAGAGCTCCAAATACAGCATTTTAATGTGTTAATTATGTGGGGATCAACATTTCATGAGCATCACTTTTACTCTCTGGGCAATCATATTTTATTGCGACCCTAAAACTATTGAGCATCATAAAGCATAGGGATCAAACAGTCCTATGAATAGAACCTTGTGGATTTACCGAGTAGGCCTACATAAATAGAAATGACAATTTAGGGTGCTTAGGCAAAGTTAAGCAAATTTAGTGATCACATGTGATGGAGAATATGACATTATATCATCATTACTATCATGGGCAGTCTATGCCATTATATGGTTTGAATGACCTAGGTTTGCATGATGCACGGATAGACCACGAACAAACACAGGCAATGACAGCTGTTTGACTAGCCAAGAACCTTGACTATATTCAACAATAGCAATATAAAAAAATAATATTGTGATATTTAGAAAACACTGCTACTTAAAAAAATCACACAAAAATTTGTATCTTCAATCACTATAAAAAATCTCAACTAAAATTAACTGCAAATTGATACCATGATATTGTGCGATTATAGCAAATTAAAAAACTTGTAAAAATTATGTACCAACCATCCAATCCATGAACACAAATTACAAGATGCACACCAGCTTCACCTATTGGATGCTCTGGAGGCCAGAAATAGGGCACCTGAGACACCTGACTTGGGTAATCACTGTAACAGTACAATTATAGAGATAAATGTAGTAGAACAAGACTACATAAGTCCAGGAGCTCCCGCTCCGAATTAGAATTTGATTTAAGCAATTTTGTATAGGGTTATTAATGTAGTCCTAGTCTAGGTCAAAAATCAAGACGCAAGACAACTAGGTCTAAGAAGCCCAGTCTAAGAGTAAGATAAGAACTAGACAGTCTGTCAGAGATTGCAAACCTCCATTGAAATTAATGATCCTAATCAGTATCCCAGTAATGGTCTACCTATCTGGCATGGTTTACCCGATATCAGGCCAATCGAGTTAACTAATAGCTGATTTACGGTCATTTTGAATTCGATATAAATTAGTTAAAAACTTAGGGTGCATCCTCCCCCAAAACCTCAAATTTTGTTTTATAGTAATGGACTAACATCTAACACAGTTTGCAAAATATTGGGCATGTGAAAGTAAATAATGGCCGATAGAGGGCCATTTTGAATTTGATCAAGTCAAAATTTTCCAAGATGCATCCTCAGCTGAAATCTCACATTTCATTCTATAGTAATGGTCTAGCCATCTAGCACGGTTTACCAAATATCGCCCATGTGAAAGTGAATAATGGCCGATAGGAGGCCATTTTGAATTTGATCAAGTCAAAAAATTTTAAGATGCATCCTCTCCTGAAATCTCACATTTTGTTTTATAGTAATGGTCTAGCCATCTAGTACGGTTACTAAAAACCGGCTATGTGAAAGTAAATAATGGCCGATAGGCGGCCATTTTGAATTTGATCGAGTCAATTTTTTTCAAGATGCATCCTCTCTTGTAATCTTACATTTTGTTTTAAAGTAATGGTCCAGCTATCTAACACGGTTTACCAAATATCAGCAATGTGAAAGTAAATAGTGGCCGATAGGCGGCCATTTTGAATTCGATTGAGTCGAAAGTTTTTTAAAGGCATCCTCTCTCTAAACGTCACATTTTGTTTTACAGTAATGGTCTAGCTATCTAGCACGGTTTACCTGATATCAGGCCTATCGAGGTAAATAATGCTGATTGTCGGCCATTTTGAATTCGTAAGTTAAAAATTTTCAGGGTGCATCCTCCCCCGAAAACTCACACTTTGTTTTATAGTAATCAGTCAATGGTCTAGCCATCTAGCACGGCTTACCAAATATCAGCCATGTGAAAATGAATAATGGCCGAAAAGGCGGCCATTTTAAATTTGATCAAGTCAATTTTTTTCAAGATGCATCCTCATCTGAAATCTCACATTTCGTTTTACAGTAATGGTCTAGCCATCTAGCACGGTTGACCAAATAACGGCCATGTGAAAGTGAATAATGGCCGATAAGCGGCCATTTTGAATTTTATTGAGTCTTATTTTTTCAAGATGCATCCTCTCCTGAAATCACACATTTTGTTTTATAGTAATGGTCTAGCCATCTAGCACGGTTTACCAAATAACGGCCATGTGAAAGTGAATAATGGCCGATAAGCGGCCATTTTGAATTTTATCGAGTCAAATTTTTTCAAGATGCATCCTCTCCTGAAATCACACATTTTGTTTTATAGTAATGGTCTAGCCATCTAGCACGGTTTACCAAATAACGGCCATGTGAAAGTGAATAATGGCCGATAAGCGGCCATTTTGAACTTTGACAAAATGATTTTTTTTCAAAATACATCCTCTCCTGAAGCCTTACAATTTGTTTTATAGTAATGGTGTAGATATCTTGAGCGGTTTTCATGATATTCCACAATATCAGGCCTGTCGAGGTGAATAATGGCTGATAGGCGGCCATTTTGAATTTTATCAACTTCAAATTTTTCAGGATGCATCCTCTCCTGAAACCTTACAATTTATTTGATATTAATGGTGTAGCTATCTTGAGCGGTTTTCATGATATTCCGCAATATCAGGCCTGTCGAGGTGAATAATGGCCGATAGGCGGCCATTTTTAATTTTATCGACTTGAAATTTTTCAAGATGCATCCTCTCCTGAAACCTCACAATTTGTTTTATAGTAATGGTGTAGCTATCTTGAGCGGTTTTCATGATATTCCGCAAAATCTTTCAGTCGGATTTACCGATGTTATAAATTAGGTCAAAGTGCTGGGTCAACTTCAAGGTCAAGGTCCAAAAACCTGAAAAGGCACAACTAGGGACCTTAGAGAACATGTATGTGCAATATGACTGTCATCGGCCCAGTACTTTTCGAGATCTGCTCCGGAAACGAAGTGCGCGTCAAAACGTCTAAATAGGTCATAGTTCTGAACCAGAAGTAGGTCAAAGTTCAAATACCCCAAAAGGCACAACTAGACCCCCTAGGGGTGTTGTGTGTAAAATTTGAAGACAATCGGACAAGTACTTTCAGAGATATGCTCCGGAAACGAATTGTTTACGGACGGCCCAACGGCCCAACGCCGTCACATCATCATTTTCTCCTCTGCAACCTTGCGTATTGAATTCAGATTAAAAATATTTTAACCCGTCCATTAGCCACCTGGAAGTAACCCACATACCAAAAATTGTTATCCTAGCATATTTTCTCACAAAGTTATAGGCAAAAGAAGAGGCCAAAAAAAAACGGAGGTAGAATCCATAGCTCCCTTCGCTCACCTACGGTGACGGCGGGAGCTAATTAAACTAGCATCTGACTGAAATATCATCAACTTCACATAATTCTTCTGGATAAACAGATATTAGTTTGCTTTGTTATTTGATATTGACCGACAAAATTTGCTACCAGTACATATTTATTCTAATAAACGCTCATATTCCAAAAAACGCCCACCCCTTTGATTTGAAAAGAAAATCTATGATCATAAATTTCTATAAGTATCACCCACCCTCCTGCAAGTCCAACTGCCAAATCAATTACTGGTCACAGTTTAGCAAAATGGCATCACCTATTCATTATTCAATCTGGCCCTACTGATCACGCCATGGTGACGACATTGTAGGCCTATCTAGCTTGCATAGTGAATGTATGGCCCTGAAATTCTAGCACAACGATTTTCAGGGTAATGTCTCACCATGACACACATCTTAGATATGCCGATTTTTTTTTCCAAAACTACTCTAATAAGCGCCCATCCCCCCCTGTTACCTCAGGGGGTATTCTAATTAATGCCAGGGGCTTTTATTAAAACAAATAAGGTACTTAAATTGATAATGTTGAGGGAGACCAAGTGATGGCATAATAAATAATAATCAATGTAGAAGTAATTTTACCATATTTTACATAAATATCCAAACCTGTAGATATGTCCTTGGTATAACAAACGTCGTCGTAGATTTTCTTTGGCATGAATAAAACTGGAAACAATACATAAAATATAATAAAGCCAAAACTTAGATGCGAGTGATATTATATCTGTTAAATATTTTATTATTAACAATATTATAGAAATAGAATCAATATAAGCATATTCCACAATCACTATATTGGTGCTTATGCGTTAATTTTAATGTAATACAACAACAACTCACAAATAGAGTATATGATCACAATGATGACATGTAAACACAACAGTTACCGGTATTTTAATAGATCAGCAAAAAACATCTTGCCTGCAGTGCTGTGAACTACATTCGACTGTTATTTTTAGACTGGTTAGCTGCCTTTGAAAATATCCATAATTTACATTCATTTCATCCATAAAGTAGTTTCTCAAGCACAGGTCATATAATTATATAATAATTAAATAAACAAAATTCATCAGTCAACTTCTTAGTAAGAGCTACCGGATAAGATAAATAATGAACACATGCTGTCCCCTGGGATATGAAAGGGTGTATCTGCCACTTTGTAAAGTGGCAGATACACCCTTTCATATCCAAGGGATGACGATATGTTGTGTATAGTATATAATGTGCTGTTTTATCTACCTGATTGTTTTCTCTGTTACAGGTGACACAAGCCTTGATGAAGAGGAAGAAGATGATTGTAGGAGTGACAACTGTCCACTGGCAGCACTGTTATCTGAGCTTCCTCTTCCAGAATCTCGATCTGTTCCACTCACTTGTGTCGCACTACCCTGTACTACCTGCTGTAATAGACTCGGTCCTTCATCATCACCATCTTCCTGGAGAAGCTCTAGGATGGTACATTCAGCACGCATATACTTGGTATTTTGTGTCAAATTAGCGTTATCTGTATCTAAAACAGCTGGTTTACTTTTACATTGCAGTGGCTTGCCTGTTTGCTGATCTGAGCTGACATCTACTGCACTATCTGAGTCAGTTACTGCTGATTTAATGGAGTTATTCCTCTTGATTTCTGGCTCTCCTAAAGCTTCACTAAGGACGTTAGCAACCACATTAAAATCTGTTGTGCCAGGTCGCTGGTTAGGTATAACTTCACTTTCAGATGACTCTGTTGTTTTGCTAGTTTCACTAGGGCTACTTGGGACATAGCCATTTTCTATACCATTTACATACACACAAGAAGAGGAAGATGATGTAGGGGGAGAGACAGATTTATTGTCTCTGGAGTCTGTTGCCATTCCTGTTCCTGAGACAGTGCTGGCACGATCCCTAATAGGGATACATTCTGTATTTTTGTCCTGGGCGAGATTGGAATCGGATCCGTGACTAACAATGGGAGTTGGGGCTAATTTTGCTGTAACCATGGCAACAAGGTCTGGAGTATCAGTGGCTAAATTAGACACACTGTGACATAGTTCAGGCATTGAGCCACTAATAACCATCTTGGATTCTACTGGCTTTGGAACTAAGACAGGCATGGATAAAGCATTAAATAGTGGACCAGTACCACCAAGGTTTAGACTGTTCTCTGGGCTTAATGTTCCCAGTTCGAAAACAGGTGCATCTTCATTGTTCACTTTCCTAAAACCCACAAGGGTGCAAGCAGTTTTGTCATAAGCAACATTAGCCTCGACATCAGGATTATTGAGTGAGGGACGTTTAAAAACTTCTGGGCGGATATTCTTAATAAAATTGCGCTTTTTTGAATGCTTGAACTTTGGAGATGTAGAATCCCCACTAACAGAGGACGAGTTATCTGATCTTGTTGAGTCTTGGCTCAGTAATGAGTTCCTGGTGTTTTGTGTGCGATCAATGACAGAGGATTCCATATCTGTCGTATCTGGCTCATCTAGAGACGAGGTAGTAACTGTAAAGATATATATCTAATCAGAATAAAACCCTACTATACTAATTACGTTTTTCACAGTAATGTAGTCAACTGAGAATTAGACAATTGTATTTGTAACTATTATGCAAAGTGGGTGACATCTTGATAAAACAAATAAATATTCAAATGTTAAAACTCAGTTTCTGTTTTTTTTTGCACCTACATTTCTGGGCAGGTCGTGCATCACAAAATATATCTTCAAAAACAATGGGCGTTGAAGTGACATCTCCATCTGTTTCGGCACATTCTACCGGCAGGACAGGAATGGATGTGAAATACTCAGAGGATCGCACTACATTAGCCAAATCATTGTGACTATGCACACTGAAAAATGACACCAACACCATGAAATGTAAAGTTAAAAGCTATTATATTCAATTTACTAGATTAACCCTTTCACCACTGAAGCCCGTTTTTATGTGCTGAATGCCATAGCATTCAGCACATAAAAACGGGCTTCAGTGGTGAAAGGGTTAAACACTCCATATATCGATGATGGTAAAGAGTATATAAAAGTGAGATTTTACCTGGGATCGTAGCAAGCCAATATTTCACTCTTGGGATACTCATATGTGAAAAAAACTTCTGCAAAGCGTTTTACCTAGAACAGCCAATTTTATTTGTAGTGTTTATAAAAATGCACAATAAAATACAGCAGATCTAAAAAAAAACAATTTTGCTGTTGATGTTATGATTCCGGTTCGTTTATATTTTTTGGGAAGTAATATATAACATTTAACATGATGTAGCCAAAATAATCAGAAAGGACATTGTGTAATAAAGTTATTCAGTGACTAAATAGACCGTAGTAATGTGCATATTCAGCAACTAACCCTAAGATTGTGATGTTCACGTGCCAACTGAAAAGTCACACGTTCCACCAAAGTCACAATCTCAATGTACTGAGACCAAAGAATCACATTTTCTGCGCATAACTGGGCAACATCACTTTGTGCAGCTTGGAGCAAATCTTCTTCATCCTGAAAACTCTGCAATACACAACACAACCTATTTCAAGAGAATTACAGTACAAAAGATTTCTCAAATACATGTTGATATACAGTATGTGACCCATCACGCGAAAAGGGCCCGAAGCTAAAATTTTTCAAAATTTATTTGTTTAGTTGATTCGATAACCATGTGTTTCCTGTTTCAATAACTGAAAGAATATTTGAAAAATCTTTATTACATTTTGTTTTTTAATATTTTAAATTTAGTTATGTAATCATTAAAATAAATTTTTTAATGACATCATAAATAATTGTAATAAAGCCGCGGGGAGGTACCTTCTCGCATGGTGGGTCACATAATAAATAATATATACTTATTTAAAAGTAAAGAAATGATTCCTTAATTGATATAAATTTGAGTAAGAATTTATTGATTAGGCATAATTAGATCTCCAAAACTTGGGGAGTCACAAAAAAACGGAAATTATTACAGTATGTTCTGCTATAAGGGACTATGCCTTCAAGGAACAATGTTACATATTTTTGTATATTAAAATAATATGTATGACAGTCTACTTATTGATATAAATTAGTATATATGTAAATAATAATGTAAATTCATATTTTAAAATGGACTTATTCAATAAATGGTAATCACTGGAAGATAGATTTGCTTCAAAATATGATGAAGATGTGAAATTTATGTGAAGTGTGTCACTGCAGTTCGGACACAGTTTCTTTGGGGTGTTGAAATTCAAGGACATAAAACAGTATTTGTTTATTGCTTCAGTTAAATTTGTTTTGTTTGTTAGGGCTTACATTTAAGGGGTGATTTTTTAATGTATATTTTAGGTCGAACAGTAGGTCCATACCTCCTTCGCCACAATCAAATTAGTGGTAAGATCTTCCCTACAAATTATCAATGTATGTCTCTGGTTTCTTTGATTCATTTAGAAACTGGTGTGTATTAGGTGTATATTATTCTAAAGAAGAAGTTCAAACAATCTCCCAACTTCAAAACATTGCAATCGATAAATGCATAAATAACAAATAATGATCATGGTATCAAATATGGAAGCCAAATTGAAAACATTTTAATTTGACTTAAATCAAAAACTGGATGTCAAGTCTTTTAGTATTGGGTGGACATGAATGGAAATAAATGCTCATGATTTCGCTTTGCCATGAAAACATTGGTAAACAAGTTTATTTTTCACTTCCCTGTATTGGCATACCAGTATGTACATTACCTTCCAATAATTTAAATTAGGTGCAATATCAAAAATATGTGCAAGTGTTTATGAGCAATCAATAAATGCCACTAAAAAATATCATACAAATTGAAAAAAGGTCATTATCTGTAAGTAAAATAAAATATCCAAACTCAATTTATAAGAAATTACACAGTCAGTTGAAGAAAAGACATCTTATGTTATCTTTTAGATAGATTACAAAACACTAATTTTGCATGGAAAAACAACTCATGATTTTGCAGTATGCATTCAAGTAGGTAGAAATAAAAGTGTCATTTTCTAGGAAGTTTTTTATGCATGCCACAAAAATAGCAATAGTGAAACTTGTACTCTTTATTAAGAAGTAATTAGGTTAATAAATCTGATGTTTTTTTATACTCGGAAAAAACCCCTTAGATTTATTACAATATGACTAAAATATACACATTATGTAATTGCTCAACATAAATTCTATACATTGGAATTTTTAATAAGTCTACAGTTGTGAAATCTTTCCACAACAAGGGGCAGTGATTCTCAAAATATACAATATGATTTGCAGAGGTGAATTCATCAGATCAAAAGCAACTATGTATGAACATTCTAATTATAGCCAATAAAGTGATTTTATTGATTACCACTAGTGATGGCTTCACTGGCATCACAAATGTCATGAAATGGTAGATCATAGATGGCAGTGTTGCAGGACAATGAGACAGAAATCAATTAGGCATACCGGGTAATTAATTGTGGCTAATTGAGCAGTTAAATACATGCTGTGTGATTCTTTTAATTGCAAATACTATTTCAATAACAAATAAAAGGTATGTTTTTCATTTTGATTATTTAATTATAAAAGTTTTTTAACAACAATTCTTAAAGACAACCCACATGCACAAACATTGTCAAAGTTAAGACACACAAAGCAGTACGAAAAGTCATTAACAGGTATTAGTAATGAATTGATTACCTAAGGCTATTATTCATCTACTTTGGCAAAAGGTAAAACAATTTACCTTAGTGCTCATTTCCATGCAAACAAAATTACAATAAATTACTGTGTATAGATCAGATCCTCAATAACTCTAGAATCAATACATAATAAAACATAAAAAAAACTAAATGATATACAACAGGTTTAAATTTCATAACACGTAACAGTGAAAGAAATGGTTTGAGGACAATTAATCTTGTATTGAATATTGTTCTGAGAATGATATGGAAGAGGACAAATTAAAATATTAAAAAAACAGTAGCAAACAAAAATGTATATCTATTATTTCTCTACAAACTGTGGCTTAGCAACAGACAAGGTACTCAAGCATGGTATGTAAAAAGTGATATCAATTATATGTATCAAAATGAGGAGTAACATTATTCCGCATACATCAGTAGTTTCTGATTTAGTTGTACTTTGAATTCCAAGTAGCAGTATCGATCACATGCGGTAAAATTGGGGGATGTGTTGAAAAAATATATGTTATGATTGTTAGTAAATTCATCACACAATTAATACCTAGGCAGAAAAATTCATAAAGAAAGTGGTGTTCCACAAAATAAATGAATGAAACTGTGTTCAAATTTCACAAAGAACAATCACACACATTGTTCCTCATGTGCCATAACCTTCATCTTTTAATCATACCAGTTAAATAAAAGCGCATAAGACTATCTTTGAAAAATGGTGTAACAAAAACTGTGTGGATTTGGGCAAAATACAACACCGCTCAATACATTTCAGCTATAAAGCTCACTTACCTGAGCTATTTCTGCCAGTGTCTCCAATTTTCTATAACAGTCTCTATGTTCTGAAAAAGATAAATACTTTAATTTAGATCTTACCAACTCAAGCTCATTGAATCATTTGACACTTTCATTAAAAAAAAATTTTTAAGCAGTATATTATAATAAAGTAAAATACATACAAGTATAAAAGTAGGTGGAGATAGGAGCTGTATCAGTGCAGTTTGATAAGTTGTCATGTGTGGCTTTTCACACTCCACTGGCCCAGCTGACTAGTTCCTTCCTAGGTGCACTGGCCTTTAAGGATATGTAGTAGTCTTAAATACTAGACTAGTGCTCAGTTAAATATACAATAATTTCTAAAGGAGACAGCCAGATATCTATCGATTTCAGCTATCTTCTGGACCAGATGTGTACTAAAGATGGGCATGAAGTATAAACAAAGGTCTATATTCAAATGGAATTACAATAAAATGAATCTCTATTTGAGACACATGTATTGAAGAAATAGTTTTCAAAAAAGGGCGAATTTCACACAAAAAACATCCTTTTGACCGACAACTTTTTGTTACCAAAGACTTTATTTGTCTGGAAATAGCAAGGTACTTGGTGACAGGATCTACCGTACTGTACATGTATATATATATACAAGCTAATATTTTGCCTTCAACCTAATTCTTTTGACTTAAAATCAGACCTATTTGTATTCTCTGTTGGCTAGGTAGGTGTATCATCAGGTGCTCCAGGGACGACTGCAGAGATTCATAGGCTGACAACAGGATGCTACAGATGGCTCTATGTACCCGACATGCCTGCTGTAATCGCGGGCTAATCTGCTGCTGATTCTGTAATAAAACAAGTTCAGTTCATTTGGGGGAAAAAATTCGTCATTTTTATCCACTCGCCATTTTTTAATCGACCTTTTTGAAAAAAATGCCGGACTAGACGCGACATGGTTGAGAAACACACATTTTGTTTCGTTTCGTTTAGGAACTGTTCAAGGTAACTGAACATGATATGTATTAACAAAGAAGTAAGCAACAGATAGGTATCATGACACAGCAATGCACAAAATAACTGGTGTAAAAAGGTTATCTCAGGTACATTTTAGGACTTTTCCGGGGGTGTTAATTTAGTTTAAAACTATTAGGCCTCAGGGTTTTCGCCAGGAGGGGGTCCGGACCCCCCATCCCAGCACCACGAGGGGATATCCCCCCTTGTTGGCAAAAAAAATGAAAATGTGTTCCAGATTTTGCTGTCATTCAAGCTAAAATAGGACATTTTAAGCACTCCAATTTAAAACTTTAAATTTTTGTTCTCCTGGGGGAATAACCCGCAGACCCCACCCCTTTTGAACCCCCCACTCAAACATTCCTGGCGGAAACCCTGGGCCTATTTATAGCATGGTTGGACTTTCTTAGTCTCAACATCCCTATCCCCAGTTAATCACATCGTTTCAACGCCGACCTATAAATGCACCAGCGGTAGCCCTGTGTATGACTGAAGCTGGAGTATTAGCCATGGCTTGTATTCAATCAAAATTGCAAGATATTTTTTCAGGCATCAATATGTAAGATTCGTGCTTGATTTATCAGGCCAATAATGGGTCTTTTAGAATCAGCAACAATTCAAGACCTACATCTATTCATCCACAACTCAATCAATGGCAATGAAAAGCTGTCAGCATACATGTATGTCAGCAAAACTAGACACATGATATTTCGCGATCAGCGCCATTTTGAACTATGAAATATCGGTTGAAACAAATGTTGGGAACCACGACGCAATCTTTGACAGTGTGGGCCGTCATGGCTACCGCAGATCGGGCCACATGCAATACTCCTTCCACGCGCCGCTGATTGACCAAGCTGTACTGGTCAGTGGTTTGTTTGTTTAACCACCCGGTGAACGTAATGTTAATTTTTTTATCTCCACGTGGGTCGGCAATGAAATTGATACAGCTGCTCACTTTATAGTGTAACAAAACTTGACTTAGGTGCGCTTCTATAGCTTACTCCTCGTACTTTAACATGGTTAAGGTCTCCGATGCACACAACCAGGTCTGTGCCAAACCAACGCTCTGCAGCGCGTCAGGCTCACATGTGTTTCTTCTAAGCTGTGCGGCGTTCGAGTATGCGTGAATAGCCACACATTATCTGAAGAACACCCCAGTTGGGAAGCACTTGCCAGCAGGGCTAGTGACATGCTGATTTGCAATCGCCCTTACATAATTCTTATCGCCACGGGCGACCGGGTGTATGTGAATTTGCATCCCTGTCATTACATCATGTATTCTTGGAAAGTTCACCATCCACTACATACAGACATAATTGGTGTAAGGTCTTCTAGATGTGATTTGTTAAATTTAATGTCATATATTACATACAAGATTCTTACTGACCATTCACAGAGCTGTAAAATGGCAATTCAGGTGAAATCCTAATTGGCAATAGAACAACACTTTCAGTATGGAGCTCCTAGCAGATTAATGCATCCCTAATCCAGAGGGTGCTCCTGGTTACACGAGTACATAATTTTTTTGATTGACATTTTTTTTAATGCAGGAGAAATCAATCAACTTTACAAAACAATTATAGAATGTCATGCCCCCACACTTCCCTGATGCTCGGGCAACCTCCCTTCTGCAGAATTTATATCAGAATAAAAAAAACAAGACTACATAAGTCCAGGAGCTCCCGCGACGAATTAGAATTTGATTTAAGCAATTTTGTATAGGGTTATTAATGTAGTCCTAGTCAAAAATCAAGACGCAAGACAACTAGGTCTAAGAAGCCCAGTCTAAGAGTAAGATAAGAACTAGACAGTCTGTCAGAGATTGCAAACCTCCATTGAAATTAATGATCCTAATCAGTATCCCAGTAATGGTCTACCTATCTGGCATGGTTTACCCGATATCAGGCCAATCGAGTTAACTAATAGCTGATTTACGGTCATTTTGAATTCGATATAAATTAGTTAAAAACTTAGGGTGCATCCTCCCCCGAAACCTCAAATTTGTTTTATAGTAATGGACTAACATCTAACACAGTTTGCAAAATATTGGGCATGTGAAAGTAAATAAAGGCCGATAGGGGGCCATTTTGAATTTGATCGAGTCAGAATTTTTCAAGATGCATCCTCAGCTGAAATCTCACATTTCATTCTATAGTAATCGTCTAGCTATCTAGCATGGTTTACCAAATATCGGCCATGTGAAAGTGAATAATGGCCTAAAGGCGGCCATTTTGAATTTGATCAAGTCAAAATTTTCCAAGATGCATCCTCAGCTGAAATCTCACATTTCATTCTATAGTAATGGTCTAGCCATCTAGCACGGCTTACCAAATATCGCCCATGTGAAAGTGAATAATGGCCGATAGGAGGCCATTTTGAATTTGATCAAGTCAAAATTTTTAAAGATGCATCCTCTCCTGAAATCCCACATTTTGTTTTATAGTAATGGTCTAGCCATCTAGTACAGTTACTAAAAACCGGCTATGTGAAAGTGAATAATGGCCGATAGGCGGCCATTTTGAATTTGATCGAGTCAATTTTTTTCAAGATGCATCCTCTCTTATAATCTCACATTTTGTATTATAGTAATGGTCCAGCTATCTAACACGGTTTACCAAATATCAGCAATGTGAAAGTAAATAGTGGACGATAGGCGGCCATTTTGAATTCGATTGAGTCGAAAGTTTATAAAAGGCATCCTCTCTCGAAACGTCACATTTTGTTTTATAGTAATGGTCTAGCTATCTAGCACGGCTTACTTGATATCAGACCTATCGAGGTAAATAATGCTGATTGCCGGCCATTTTGAATTCAGAAGTTGAAAATTTTCAGGGTGCATCCTCCCCCTAAAACTCACACTTTGTTTTATAGTAATCAGGTAATGGTCTAGCCATCTAGCACGGTTTACCAAATATCAGCCATGTGAAAATGAATAATGGCCGAAAAGGCGGCCATTTTAAATTTGATCAAGTCAATTTTTTTCAAGATGCATCCTCATCTGAAATCTCACATTTCGTTTTACAGTAATGGTCTAGCCATCTAGCACGGTTGACCAAATAACGGCCATGTGAAAGTGAATAATGGCCGATAAGCGGCCATTTTGAATTTTATCGAGTCAAATTTTTTCAAGATGCATCCTCTCCTGAAATCACACATTTTGTTTTATAGTAATGGTCTAGCCATCTAGCACGGTTTATCAAATAACGGCCATGTGAAAGTAAATAATGGCTGATTGGCGGCCATTTTGAACTTTGACAAAATGATTTTTTTCAGAATACATCCTCTCCTGAAGCCTTACAATTTGTTTTATAGTAATGGTGTAGATATCTTGAGCGGTTTTCATGATATTCCACAATATCAGGCCTGTCGAGGTGAATAATGGCTGATAGGCGGCCATTTTGAATTTTATCAACTTCAAATTTTTCAGGATGCATCCTCTCCTGAAACCTTACAATTTATTTGATATTAATGGTGTAGCTATCTTGAGCGGTTTTCATAATATTCCGCAATATCAGGCCTGTCGAGGTGAATAATGGCCGATAGGCGGCCATTTTTAATTTTATCGACTTGAAATTTTTCAAGATGCATCCTCTCCTGAAACCTCACAATTTGTTTTATAGTAATGGTGTAGCTATCTTGAGCGGTTTTCATGATATTCCGCAAAATCTTTCAGTCGGATTTACCGATGTTATAAATTAGGTCAAAGTGCTGGGTCAACTTTAAGGTCAAGGTCCAAAAACCTGAAAAGGCACAACTAGGGACCTTAGAGAACATGTATGTGCAATATGACTGTCATCGGCCCAGTACTTTTCGAGATCTGCTCCGGAAACGAAGTGCGCGTCAAAACGTCTAAATAGGTCATAGTTCTGAACCAGAAGTAGGTCAAAGTTCAAATACCCCAAAAGGCACAACTAGACCCCCTAGGGGTGTTGTGTGCAAAATTTGAAGACAATCGGACAAGTACTTTCAGAGATATGCTCCGGAAACGAATTGTTTACGGACGGCCCAACGGCCCAACGGCCCAACGACCCAACGGCCCAACGCCGTCACATCATCATTTTCTCCTCTGCAACCTTGCGTATTGAATTCAGATTAAAAATATTTTAACCCGTCCATTAGCCACCTGGAAGTAACCCACATACCAAAAATTGTTATCCTAGCTTATTTTCTCACAAAGTTATAGGCAAAAGAAGAGGCCAAAAAAAAACGGAGGTAGAATCCATAGCTCCCTTCGCTCACCTACGGTGACGGCGGGAGCTAAAAATCTCTATAGAACCATCCTAAAGGTGCCAACCTTTGCCCCGGAGTTATCTAGGAAGCCGAACTGAAAGGGCTAAACAAACAGACTTTAATGTGCACTATGCAATAGAAATTTGTCTTAGTGAACTTCTCAATGACTTACTACCATAGTCGGTCCAGAATTGTTGCCGAACAGGACGGTTTCTAATGTGGCTTGATCTTGGCCACCTTTCCCACTCCACGCAGCCTTCACTGGCTGTTTTGGTAAACTGAAAATAGAAGAGAAGTAGTAGATTATTATTGCTCAAGCTGTAACATGCAAAAACATATAATACTTTTAATAATCATATGCCTGTTAAACATACCAATAATCATGTATATGTATATAGCAGTTCATTATGCAATATATTCTCAACATTACCTTTTGTAAGATGTTGTCTTATTGGTTGTCATTCACAATTTACATGTATATTGTAAGTCTCCACTCAAAGGTACATTTCACTATCTCAAATGTAACCCTGTTATGTGCATTGAGTATCAGCATATAAACAGATACAAGCAGGT
Organism: Flabesymbios commensalis; assembly: GCA_964017125.1. Taxonomy (NCBI): domain Eukaryota; kingdom Metazoa; phylum Annelida; class Polychaeta; order Terebellida; family Flabelligeridae; genus Flabesymbios; species Flabesymbios commensalis. Next base: position 103,725,142 of record OZ024902.1, read on the forward strand.
TATGTTCAATAAAAATACCGGGCCAACATCACAGACATGTGGTCCGATGATGTTCTAATGTCTGACATACCATTTTTAATGATAGAGGCTCTCCACACACATTTCAAATCAACCTATATACTGCATATAGAGCAGTTTGGAGAAAACAAAACATTTGCAAACCACCAACTTACTAGATGTATGCTTGATGTAGTGCTAAGAGACTGGCGTGAATAGTAACACATACGACGGACAGGTGAAAGTAGTCAAACAGGACGGGTACATGGTGATGAAGGCCATTAATTGTACTGAAATGTAGACGGAGTGTTCTTTGACTTATACATTGAAGCTTCTCTTCTAGATCCGGACTGAAACACACATTTACCGATAAAATACATTAATTCATCTCACACAATATACTAGTGCATGAAGCTTAATAGAATAATAAAATAGATCCACTGCTGTAGACCGTATATTTGAAACATTAAGGAAAAAAACATTACTCCGCTAGTTTAAACAAATAATTCTTCCAATATAATTTTAATAGTCAGTATCATATATCCGCTGTATTAGTTTTAGAACACAGTATGTCTACTCTTTGAAGCACTATATAAATTGTTCTACTACAATGGCTCGGAGAGTTTTAACTCTTTAGTACTCGTAGTTAGGAGTAGGTGTTAAAATATAATAACACACTTTCTTTTTATACCTCAAAATTCCTAAACAAAACATATTTCAGCTGTGCTGAACGTCATATTATAATTGTATTATTATTAGAAAAGAAAACATTTTGTTTTACTGATAATCTTTCGAAAGTGTAAAACAACAACAAATAACTGTATTTTGAAATCAGTAGCCAGAACATTGAAAGCAGTACTTATCACTTTCACAGATAATAACACATGTAATAAAACCATACAGTAGATGTGACCACAGAGAACTTAAAAACAGTATCAAAGGATTCCATTACCGGGTATACACATACAACAGTCACCCATCATCTATAATATTGGCGCAGAATAAAAAGAAACACAAGGGCAACGTCTAACCCTTAAAGCGCTGAACTTTTTTAATGAAAACCTTAGAGACCAAAGTTTTTTTTCAATTTGAAATTATAATAAATACATGTATCTTAGTCAGCTTTTTCTGCTTCATTTGAATACCAATGGTATGGGTCTACGGCCATTATAATTTTTTTTGTCTACAGACTTCAGATTTTGACGGCTAAAGTCGATCCCCGTGCTGTAAGGGTTAATGGTGGCTGGACACCAACAAATGAGAAATCCTATGTCATTGTTCAACTAAAACATTACAGTACGTTGTCATATTAGATAGTGATATATATCAGTCTCACAAGTAGCATACTCTTACTCGTAGAATCGCTAAAAGGTTTTTTCATTTTCTATTCTACTAACAACACAACATCTACTATGAAAATTCACTATGTCTGCATAATTGCGAGAAAGAGCCCTAATTTGAGATTAAATTGCAGATTTTCAGAGGTGGTAACTCCCCTCTCTTCTGATATAAAACGTTTATTTCAAGCCCTGCATCTATATGTAGAGATGTGCTACAAAGGTAACTGCTTGTTAGAATGTTAATGTAAATGGAGAATAGTTTCAATCAAACCTTTTCTTATGAAATGAAAAGGAGGTTTATCATGTAAATATTGGACATGGGGGCATGATGTAAAAAGTGGTGTAGGCCTATTCATTTTGGTGAAAAACTGTCAACAATTTCTGACAATCCAGTTTAACATTGTGAGAAAGTCTATCCACATAATTGTTTAAACTTGCTTATTATTAATAAGCAAGTCTAAACAAATACAAACATGACAAGGGATTGTTCAGATATATAACAAAAAATAACATGAAGTTCACAAAAAATAAGAATACAGCTTTACCTGATAACTTTCTTTGATCTGCATGAAAACAATAATATTTACATATACTTCACACAGGTCATTGAAGAACAAATTAAACTTACACAATGTTGCATGTATTATAATACCTGACAAATGTATTGTTCTACAAGTAACATTCTATATTCATGACAGTTGTTGTCAGTTTAAACTGTAACCCACCATCCAGGACAGCTTTTGTATGGTCCTCAAACTTGCCTCAAAGATATAAAATAATTTAGAAGCATTGCATTGCAAGAATGAGGGTTGTTTTACTTTATTTATACCAACTCAACAAAAGTATTTGTTTTAACTATTTTGGATTTTGTGAAACAAACTAAACCAATTTAACACACTTTAGCTCAGAAACTGAACAAATTAATTTATCATATATCCCAAAAAATGAAATGCGCAGTACAAAAAGGAAACACCATGAAACAACATCACTTATGTATTTTACACACACTATTCATTGTACTTTCTTAAACTATAACATTGCAACACATTTCGACTTGTCACATTGATGAATTCCTAACATACTGAATATTGGTGAATATCATTGTGAAACATGCACCAATTACTATCTGATACATTTTTACATTGAATTATTTTGTGACTGATGTGACATACCCAAGTTCCTCATCAGTGAACCACAATTCAACAGCCAGCTGGAAATCTGCTTCTTCTATACTTTGCTCGATCTAAAAAAAAACAAAAATATATAAAAATATCGTACAGAACAAGGCCAGTCACTGATGGAAGTAGGCCTGAGCGGCATACCCCGGTAACCATGGTTGGCATGATATTTCACTGCAGACTATGAACTCCCATGGTCAGTAAGGCACCAAGTAAGGTACCATGTTTAAATCCTGGCGACCATGGTCAACCATGAAGACCATGTTGGCTATGGCCAGATTTCAGACTCACATTTTGTTTTATAGTACCTGTATTCAATGGTCTAATTATTTATCACAGTTTTCCAGACATTACGCATAAAAAAGTCAATAGTGGACACAAGTCGGCCATTTTAAATTTGATGGAGGTGACATTTTTCATAGCATAGAAATACATATTACTCAGTAAACACCCAAGAAGACCCCCTCTCCTCATTTTTCAAACAATTTGTACATGTAATTATCAAGTTATATTATGAGGCAGAGGTCTATAGAGAACAAATAGTTAGTTACCGTACTAATTGAGTGCATGGGATAAGCTGTTAGCAGCTTTAGGGTGACAAGGTCCTATTATGACTTCAAAAGATTAAAGATTGTCACCATGAGCGGGATACGCTTCTAAACTTTGTGAAAAATTGCTACAGTCTAGGAATTAATACTAACAAGTAATATCCAGCATATGTTGAATACTGAGTATATCGGACAAACAGATTTTAAGTTATCAAGGTACAAAACAGACTAAAGATAAAAAATTGATGCAGTTTAGGAATGAATTATAATATGCAGTTGGATAATGAGTATATCGGACAAGCAGCTTTGAAGCAATCAGAGTGACAAGGTCCTATACCTAATTTGACGAAGAAAGATTAAAGATGAATGCCATGACCTGGATATTTTTCTGAACTTTCTGAAAAATTGATGCAGTCTAGGAATTAATCAGTATGTTTAATATTGAGCATATCACAAAAGCTGTGAGCAGCTTTAGGGTGACAAGGTCATATTTTGACCAAAAATTTAAGATGGCCATGTTGAATATTGAGTATATCGGACAAGCAGCTTGAACTGATCAGAGTGACAAGGTCCCAATATGACGAAAAAAGATTAAAGATGACACGCCAAACTTTTTGAAAAATTAATGCAGTCTAGGAATTAATTTTAGCATCCAGTATGTTGAATATCGAGTATGTCGGATAAGAGGCTTTAAAGCTATCAGGGTAAAAAGGTCCTAATTTGACAAAGGGTGACAAGTTTGATGTATGGGTGGGCCACGCGCGGTTGCGGAGATGGCGGACGTAACTCTACAAAACAAAAGGCCTCCCGCTGGCAGGGGGAGCCTTAATAAAACTATTTTTGCCCAGATATATAGGTCAGAAATCATAACCCCCAAAAGGCACATCTAAACCCCTCAAGTGATGTGTGCATGTAATATTAAAGAAATCCATGAGTTTCAGAGAAATGCTGTGGAAACAAGATTGTTAGTGTCTAAGCTAGTGTTTAAGCTATTTTGGACGAAAGATGTAGGTCAAAAAGTAAATCGAAGGGCACAACTACCAAAAGGCACATTCACATGAGTTTAAGAGATATGCTCTGGAAACTAAAATGCGAACATATGGATGACAGCCCTGATAGACGGCCGGCTGCATGGACATCCAGGGTGACGTCAAACCCCCGCCCCCAGCTTCATTGGACAGGGGGATAAAAAAGCCCCCCCCCAGAGTGTTATAGATAAATGATCCAGACAAGAGAATGCGTGCAGATTTGTTAGATGCCAGAGATGTAGGTCCAAAATAATGTAGGTCAAAGGTCATAACCTCGAAAGGCACATCTACTGACCCTGAAAGATGTGTTTGTACAATATGAAAGAAATCCCCCAAGAGGTGTCAGAGATATGCTATGGAAACGAGATTGTTAGTCCACAAAGTATTTTGGTTCAGAGATAAAGAAAGTAGGTCACAAGTCATAAAGGCACATCTACACCTCTTGGGTGAAGTATGTGTGTAATACAAAAGCCATCTCCCAAGAGGTTTCAGAGATATGCTCTGGAAATAGTACTGTTAGACTACTGCTGAAATATTAAGAAAATAATTTAATTTGTTTTACATTACAATGATTTAATTGACTGTTGTAATGACCAAGGCTGTAAAAAGACTTTTTTGAAGTTGTTAGGTAAGGAGGTGAAAATGTTGCTGGTGCTGTTACTGCTAACTGTGACTTTTCAAGTAAAGGCGAAGTTCTATGCGTTTTTGGTGGCCATTTTGAATTTTGTTAGCCAATTTAAATAATAAGCAATTTTGTTGGGTTATTTTTTATCATGACAGATTGATTGGAATTTTCATGATGCATTTTTTCAACCATGTAGAATTTTGGTGACAATTATAGATTTCAGAATTCAGACTTCACACTTTGGACAGACTTCGATATCAGACTTCAGACAGACTTTAGAATTCAGACTACGGGCTTCAGACTTTGGACAGACTTCCGACGGACTTCAAACAGACTTCGGACAGACTTCATAAATTGGATTTTAGATTTCAGACAGACTTCATTCACACTTCGAATTTTAGATTTTGGACTTCAGATTTTGAACTTTTGATTTCAGACTTCAGACAGAATTCAGACTACGGGCTTCAGACTTCAAAAAGACTTCGGACAGACTTCAGATTTCAAATTTCAGACATTGGACTTCTGTTCAAATTTTGGACTTTGGATTTTGGACTTCCAACTTCAGACTTCGGACAGACTTCAGACACTTTAGACTTCAAACAGACTTCGGACTTCAAACATCAGGCTTCGGACTTTAGATTTCGGATTTTGGACTTTTAAATTCCAGAGAGACTTCAGACAAACTTCGGATATACTTCAGACAGACTTCAGATTTTAGACTTTGAACAGACTTCAGACAGACTTCTGACAGACTTCAGAATTCGTTTTTGAACTTCGAACAGACTTCTGACAGACTTCGGATTTTAGACTTCAGACTATGACAGATTCGGAATTTGAACAGCGAACTTCGTATTTCGGAAATTAGACTTTGGATCTTGAAATTCAAATTTTGGAATTTAAATTTTGGACTTCGGATTTCTGACTTCGGATTTCTGACTTCGGATTTCTGACTTCGAATTTCTGACTTCGGATTTTTGACTTCGGATTTTTGACTTCGGATTTTTGACTTCGGATTTTGGACTTCAGATTTTGGACTTCAGATTTTGGACTTCAGATTTTGGACTTCGGATTTTAGACTTCGGATTTTGGACTTCGGATTTTGGACTTCGGATTTTGGACTTCGGATTTTGGACTTCGGATTTTGGACTTCGGATTTTGGACTTCGGATTTCTGATTTAGCATTTCTGACTTCGGATTTCTGACTTCCGACTTCGATTTTGGCCTTCGGATTTTGGACTTAGGATTTTGGACTTAGGATTTTGGACTTAGGATTTTGGACTTCGGATTTTGGACATTGCCTGAAGTCTAACGTGCAATGTTAGACTTCAGATTTTGGACTTTGGACTTCCAACTTCAGACATCAGACTTTAGGACTTCAGACTTCGCATTTTGGACTTTGGGTTTCAGACTTCGGATAGACCTCCGACAGACTCCAGATTTTGGACTTCACACATTGAATTTCACTCTTCAGACTTTAGACTTCCAACTTTAGACTTCGAACAGACTTCAGACTTTGGACTTCAAACATCAGGCTTTGGACTTCAGACGAACTTCAGACAGATTTCAGACAGACTTCAGATTTTCGACTTTGGACAGACTTCAAACGGACTTCTGACAGACTTCGGGATTTATTTTCGGATTTATGGACTTCAAACAGATTTCTGACAGACTTCGGATTGCAGACTTCGGACAGACTTCTGAATTTAGACAGCAGACTTCAGATTTCGGACATCAGACTTTGGACTTCGCATTTCTGATTTTGGACTTTTGAAATTCATATTTTAGACTTTAGATTTTGGACTTCGAATTTTGGACTTCGAACTTTGGACTTCGAATTTTGGACTTCGAATTTTGGACTTCGAATTTCGAACTTCGAATTTTGAACTTCAGACTCCAGCCTTTGGTATTCAAATTTCGAACTTCATCTGACATTGTCTAAAGTCTAGCGTGCAACGTTAGACTTCAGACTTCTTCAGACTCCGGACTTCAGATTTCAGACTCCAGACATATAGGACTTCAGATTTCAGACTTCGGATTTTAGACCCATAAGTCTCTTCAAATTTCAGAGTTCAGAAGTCCCCACTGCGCTATTGTACTTTTGAATAGACATATATTTGCTGGAAGCACATTCAGTGGATTAAACTGTATCACTGTATGTGATGCTGGCCCAACAATAAAGAAACATTGTGTAGACGTTTACATGCTTGATGGAATTACAACTGTTATTTTAATTGTCAAATGTAGCACTTAAAAGCACTACTGTCCATGAATAGCAAACAGTCAACGTTGGATCAATTATAGGCCACCGTCTGCAACACTGGCCCATCATTGAAACAGCATCAGGCAAAGTATTTTAATTATCAAATCGTTGAGGGTTGCGACGGGGACCTTGCCTGGACACACAGCCCGTATACTATCCTGACAGATTTTATTCAGGTAAAAAATCAGGGAGACACAGCCTTTCAATTATCGGCAATAGAATAATAACAAGAGCGCTGACGCTAATGATATCCCCGCTATCAATTAAAGTTAATAATCAGCTAATGGCCTCAAACTCTAAGGTTTAAAATTAGGTCAATATCATAAACCCCAAAAAGGGATGTGTGTGTGCAATATGGAAACAATCCGGCTAAAATTTTCTGAGATATCGTCCGGAAACGGAACCTATCCAGGAGCCATCAATTAAAGTCAATAATAGCCTCAAAATCGAAGGTAACAAATTAGGTCAAATGTCATAACCCCTGAAAAGCACATCTATACCCCCTAAGGGATGTGTGTGTGCAATATGAAAACAATCCGTACAGAAACGGAACCTATCCAGGAGCCATTAATTAAAGTCAATAATGTACTCAAAATCAATCGAAGGTAAAAATTAGGTCAAAGGTCATAACCCCTAAAAATCACATCTACACCCCCTGAGGGATGTGTGTGTGTGCAATATGAAAACAATCCAGCAAGCGCTCTCCAAGATAATGTCCGCAAACTAAACTTGCCATTTGTCATCAATTAAAGTCAAAAATTGACTCAAAATCGAAGGTAAAAAATTAGGTGAAAGGCCATAACCCACAAACGGCACATCTACACCCCCTGAGGGATGTCACGTGTGTGTGTAATATGAAAAGAATCCAGCAATCGCTTTTCGAGATATCATCTGGAAACTGAACTTATAATCCACCATCAATTGAAGTCAATAATACCTTAAAAGCGAATGTGAAAAATTAGGTCAAAGGTTATAACCCTCAACAGAAACATCTACACCATTTAAGGGATGTGTTTATACAATAAGGAAACAACCCAGCTAACGGTTTTCCAGTTTCCGAGATATAGTCCGGAAACGAAACATGAACGCTCGGCCAGACATGCTGCTGACAATATCCCGCGCCCTACTTCGTGGTCGGGGGATGAAAGCTTGCAAGATCGGTTGTAATATCAAGAAGCTTGGACGTGGAACGTCAAAATTTAATTATTGTGTCATTATACTCTCCCTTCATCACAAATTATCAATTTTTAGTTGTTACAAACGTTTCTAGTACAAAATCTGGTTGAGTTGAGTTCACATCTACACCCCCTGAGGGATGTGTGTGTGTGCAATATGAAAACAATCCAGCAAGCGCTCTCCAAGATAATGTCCGCAAACTAAACTTGCCATTTGTCATCAATTAAAGTCAAAAATTGACTCAAAATCGAAGGTAAAAAATTAGGTGAAAGGCCATAACCCACAAACGGCACATCTACACCCCCTGAGGGATGTCACGTGTGTGTGTAATATGAAAAGAATCCAGCAATCGCTTTTCGAGATATCATCTGGAAACTGAACTTATAAATCCTCCATCAATTGAAGTCAATAATACCTTAAAAGCGAATGTGAAAAATTAGGTCAAAGGTTATAACCCTCAACAGAAACATCTACACCATTTAAGGGATGTGTGTATACAATAAGGAAACAACCCAGCTAACGGTTTTCCAGTTTCCGAGATATAGTCCGGAAACGAAACATGGACGCTCGGCCAGACATGCTGCTGACAATATCCCGCGCCCTACTTCGTGGTCGGGGGATGAAAGCTTGCAAGATCGGTTGTAATATCAAGAAGCTTGGACGTGGAACGTCAAAATTTAATTAATGTGTCATTATACTCTCCCTTCATCACAAATTATCAATTTTTAGTTGTTACAAACGTTTCTAGTACAAAATCTGGTTGAGTCGTTGTATACCTAAATTGAACTTGTATCATGCAATTAAAAACGTTATCAAACGTACAACGAACGAGATAGTAGGCCATCTAACAACTGTGTTAAAGCGTATTTAAATCCAGGTGACGAAAGTCATTCACACTAAAATACAGAGAAAATGATGTATATAGATGTTAGACAACCAGCGTAAAAATTGTAAGCATCATATTATTTTCACTGATTTATCTTGGTGACTGAGCAAGACTGTCTGAAGAAGTGAAAATATAACACATAATATAACAAAAACTCGAAATCAAGTGTGAGCTTAGAATCATGCACATGTAAACAAGCTAGTTCCATTTTCTGTACATTTATGTAGATCAATTTGACGGTGGGGTGCAAGGGTTGCACAATGTTCTTATGGCCATGTTATGTCCAAAACAACCTACCATTATTTTCGTCACAAAAAGTATGGGATCGCTCTAATTTCGTGAAGGGACGAAAGCACTGCGCCCGTTGAGAGCTTTGATCTTTCACCATTATTGATCCTTTCAACCGTGATGACCGACGAGACATTACAGGGGAAAGGGGTCACCAAGCAGCCTTGTCTAAATGCTGAGAGTGAGTTGGAAACATTGGCACAGCTTAGTTTTTTCTTTATCATAAGGACAGGATTATGAGAACGACTTTAACACTTCACACGTCACACCAGAATATATTCGGGATAGGAATCTGTCTGTCAACTCTACACCCGAATATATCTAGGCGAAACCCTGAACACCCTGTAGTTTCTCACAAAAATAACCTGGAGTGGGAAGGGGAAATACAAAGTGCACTGGTATGTACATATCAGTAAAAAGGATGAGGGTATAGCATTTCGGAGATTCTTTCAAAAAAAATTAGTTATAACTTGATGTAAAAGTACGTAATTATTGACATACTAGTTTAAGTCAAAGTGAATCACATTGGAATTTCACTTAATTGGAATAAGCCGGGGTATATATTCACACTTTATCTCGTATTTTTTGCTTGAATGTGTCGATGAATGTTCATTTTCATTGTACAAATAACAAGCCAGTTGCCAGCAGCTATATCTCCAGTAAATACAGAATATTTAGCTCTGGCGTTGGAACCGCGTTGAAGACGATGATCCAACATTGAACCAAAATTGGCTCAGCGTGCCGTGTTTGTAGGGCCGTACTCACCATTGGCGAATGCGAATTAACAACAATACACCGGTTTGCAAGGAAAAATGGAAATTATTCCTCATTTCATCTATGTTCAGGATGAGACAAAAAAGTGTTGTTTACAGGGGTTTATTTAGATAAAAAATCATGACTTCATCTATCTGAACCAACTGGGTTTGATGTTGTACCAACGTCAAAAACGATGGGCCAACGTTAAACCAGTAGTGGTTTCACGTTTCATGTTTGCTGGGCAAGCTTTTATGGCAAATCTATGGATATCAGGTCTCATAAGAATGACCGCCCTTGGCAGCTTGCCAGCAAACGGGATCCCAATTCCAACACGGGGAGTTAAACAAATGTTGGTTTAATGTTGGACCATAGTCTGCGACGCTAGACCAACATTAACCCAACATTGGTTCAGCGTCATGTGGCGACTGGGTTGCTACGTCGATACCGTGGTAGCTGTCAAACTTTCACCACAATCCCCCTTGTCTGTCAAGCTCCAGTTAAGAGTATGAACTACTGCTATCATAATGAATGTGTCTACTGCCATCTTAGAATAATTTATACCATGGTGTTTGATTAAAAAAGGACAACAATAAGGTAAATGGGTCTCCGAGCATGCTATATTCAACAATTATCAATAAACCTTCTGCATATTATTACTGGTAGTGTCGCGTGTCTGTCATACATTAGGAGGGTTACCGTATTATATATGTGTATACATATGTGCTACTAAATAAATTATGTTAATCATTAGCAGTGTGATGTTCAGCTCGGTATTAAAACAAAAAGATATGATTTATCTGATGATCATTTGCTTACCACGACGATATTGGCATAATAGTTTTACACTGTATGTTATGTCGATAGATTTGCCCAATACATTTAACTGCACATGTACAACACGTCAATACTACAACTCCCAATTAATCTGGGATATATTAAAATAATTTCCGCACGCTTCAGTTTCACTCACATTCCTTTATTTTCTGACCACTAGTATATGATGAAATCAACACCAAATCAGTCCATTTCTTGTCAAATGACAGTCAAAGATAAAATTTGAATTGAATTGCTTGTGTCACATTCGCATCGTCTTACAAAAAGCAATCCAGACCAGTGGCGGATCCAGGAATTGACAGACGGCGGGGTCGATTTTTGCAAAAAAATATATACACCATAGCCGGCACTTATTTGCTCTGGAGGGGTCCGGGGCATGCTCCCCCGGAAAAATTTGAAATCTAAGGCCTCAAATGACGCATTCCACAGCCAAAATATGGTCCTTTTGTTTTGTTTTTGGGACACTGAACGGGGGGAGGGGGGACGCGGCGACTGTGCTCCCCTCTGGATCCGCCACTGCAGACTTGAAAATGTTGAAAAAACTGCAGACTTGAAAATGTTGACTGACCAAGGTAATTGTTTTCTCTTGAAGGGATGAACACTCAAAACTGACGCATGCGCAATGGGACTAATACATTATCATGTTCACGTTTCATAAACATAGCTTTAAAAATCGCACAGCCGCTACCTTGCACTTTCAGCCGACAAGTAACACGACTGTCACTGAAATAATCAATCAACTTAATCCTAGACATAGCACCGGTGCGAATGGATTATCCACAAACTGATCCATAAAAAAGCTGATTCAGCGTTTACTGAAAATTACGTGCAAATTTTTTTGAACAAAATCTTTGTAACCAAATTAATAATTATTTCAACTAATATAATTTATTCCATAGCAGTCTTTAGAAACACCATTCAAACGCATTGACTGCTATGAAATTAATTGGCAGAACAACACAATATATGAATCAAGAAGATCTTTCTTTTGGTATATTCTTGGATCTCTTTAAAGCGTTCGACACCCTGAATCACGCAATAGTCTTGGATAAACTATTAATTTATAATAAAACTTTTAGAAAGTTATATCTCAAATAGGTATATGCAGTGATATTTAGTTTGAAAACATACCAATTCCCACAGGCGTGCCTCAGGGTTCCATTTTGGGCAGTCTATTACCCGGTACTCATTATTTATATAAACGACATTTCTTTGTCAAGTAAATTATTTCAATTCATTACTTACGCAAACGAAGTTTACATTATTCGCTAACTTCAGCCATCTCAACAAATGGAGGAAAAATTGAATATTGAATGAAGAATTGTCCAAAATAAGCACCTTGTTGAAAGTAAACAAATTACAAATTAATTAAGCTAAATCAAAGTTCTGTCATACTATTTAAAAAACACAGAAACAAGTACCAAATCGATGTTAAAATTAGTGGAATACAAATTGCATGCGTCGTTAACTTGTTTATTTCTATTAACAATGCATGTATCTCTGTAAATAATAAGTACTTGATATTTTTGCGAAAGGCATGTCATTCCATTCATTGATTTCTCTGCTGTATCAGCAATGCGATGACATGGTGCTCAGGACATTTCTGTATTAGCAATTGATGTGCTCAGGGTTGAATGAAGCGCAACAGATTACGCCCAGTCTTGTCATCTTATTTATATTCATGTCGCACAATGCAGACGGCATCGTCACATCTGCCAGCTCTGATAAACGAAAATGGGTGGGCTTTTCTCAACTAACATGAGATATACCGGTAAAGATATTTAAGCTATGTTGGTTTAATGTTGGGTCATCGTCTGCGACGCTGACCCAACATTAAACCAACATAGATTAAATGTGCGCTTACTCAGATCGGCCTAATTCCGTGTGCCGGTGGGTGATAAGCAGGCAGTCGGCGTTGGGTAAACGTTTCTGTGGGGATGGACTCAGTGGTGTGGCCATTGATTTGTCAATCGATCACGTGCACACGTATGATTACGTGGGGCCTTGAGTCTCGGGACTTATGGAGGTCCTCGCTATTTATTGGCAGCTCATTTCAAAAAGTGGATTATATCCAACAGATGGCTTCGCTTCAACATGTGTCCACGCCGTACCTTTATATTGTTAGATTGACAGACTTAACAATTACGTCACATCTTACTTCAGTTTCTACACGTAGTTTAAAACATTTATGGGATTAGTATTTTGTTATCGTTAATTAATATTATTGGTGTAGACGATTCATTGCTTCGGCGATAAGGAGGATTTGATCACAAAAAGACCACATTTGCAGTTTTAACATTTTTAATTGCGGGGGACACATTAACATTCTCTCAGCAGGAGAGATCTAGGTATAGCAGGTGGTTAGGTAGGGGTCATTAATAATTCTCAATCCCCCTATTCGATTTTATATTGTGAATTATTGATCTAAACTCAAGGTAGGAATTCGAACACTATTTGCATCAAACCGGAATTGAATTTATTGTACTTATTTCAAACTTACACATTATCATGATCATTGAGGCTGGTGAATATTGGTGTGATCTTTCGTGCATACATTTTCTGTACGACACCGTTCATATAGAACAGACACCCTTTTATTGTTGACATTACTGTTAGTTTAAACTCATTGTAAGACAAGTACTACTGCCAGTACTGCCAGCGCTCTTTTTCAAATTTTAGGTTAACAATACATGCATCACTACAGACAAGACAATATATAGTATTTAGCATGCCATGCATACCGGAAAGTCAATTGATAACTGGGAGACCAGTAAGTTATCGCTAAATCTATGTATGATTAGCTAGCGTTACATTTCTCATAGTTTGTTGTACCAGCCATTTATAACCGCGTTACTTGGAATGAGTTGACGTGATTGGCGGGATGACGTCAGAGTGAGCGACCAGAAGGACTGATTAAATATATCAATATGACGGATAAAATATGACTGTACAATGTACGTGTGTTATGACCATCATTATTCCTAAAGCAATGCAGGGTCGATGGTACCAGAAGGTTCCATATTTGCACTGTCACACCTGGCAAGATGAGCGATGTAGAAGTAGACGCACGCACCTGACTGCCAAATGTGTAATCAATATACGTATTTATGAGCATTATAACATGTCGCTTTATTTGTGGCAATGGTACAAATAGCTGTGACGCTTGCGCAAAAATAAAATATACTATTTTTAAATAAACAATGCTAATTAGCTCTATGTTTAGCTAGACAGATGTCAATGTAATTTGACCTCAACGTCAAAAAAAACATGTGCAAATTTTAACACACAGATAATATATTATATAATAATACTATGTTTGAGACCTCTTTAAATCGGGAAAAATCAGTCTATATTGTAAATCAACCCATTACATAACTAATTTATGTAACAGCAACCGCGACTTTGCAACTATATCAGTTTACTTTCTCGAAGAGGCTGAAAAATAAAGCAGCATGCAGTGTTTATTTCCTATGTTTATAAGGTTACCGAATACTGCTGAGCAAAGGCAAACAGCAGTAACCTGGTAACTGATACTGTTGTTTGCCTTTGCATTACAGACTAGGGGAGATGAAGCAGGTTTGTGTCATTTACACCAGCGTGGTATGCGGGTCTCGTGACACCTGCCAAGCCATCTGCTATAGGTGGAAAAATGACAGCACGGACTGTATTCAGGAATAAACTACTCACTTCGAAGGTCACAACACGTCCATTTATTGCACCTGAACACAAACACAATAACCATTCCTCATACGGATGCGGTTTACTTGTATTAGAAGAGGATATAATTAACGTATATGTACACATTGTAAATAACCACAAGCAAGAAAGCCCTTGGTCCGTATGGAAATTAGATGTTTAACCCTTAAAGCGCTGAATATTTTTTTATAAAAAAACATGGAGACCAAAGGGTTTTATTTAATTTGAAATCATCATAAATGTCTTAGTTCTTTCTGATCCATTTGAATACCTATGTTATGTGTCTACGATCATTATAAATGTTTTTACTCTTACAGTGCGGGGGTCGACTTTAGTCGTCAGAATCTGACGTCTGCAGACGTCAGATTCTGACGACCCTTACGATGCTGCAAAGCATCATTTCGTATTTCTGCAGAATTACATGTACTAAATTTCCTAAAACCCAGGTTTTAGAACGAGAACAGTTTTAATAATAAGGATATATTTTTTCATTTGCCACCAACTTGAAGTCATCTATTTTTTTTAGCTTTCTAAGGTAGTATCATTGTATGTAATAAAATAAAATTACAAATAACGACTTAGCACTTCAAGGGACAATTAAGGTATGGTGTGGAGCAACCAAATCCACTGCAATAGTTCTGTGGTCATAGCCTGTGCAAGTACATATCATATCGGTTAACCAAGGGAAATTGATGTGGTTATTTCGATATGGTGCGAAAACACAGGACGTATGTTTACCGTGTTTCTTCTAAAACATAAGTTTTTTCTTAACGCCACAAACGAGAAACCATTAAGTCGTTTTAGTAGTAATAAAATTATGCTCGATTGTGCAGCCAGGTGCGTGTATGTATGACAGAGTGGAGTGATTACCACTCTGGCCATCGGATAAACTGTTTAGCTTAACTGGCAGCGCTATGTCATCACGATGTCGGGATCGGGGGTTCGGTCCCGGGTCGGGCAGTTTCGACACTGTTTACAATGGCGCCCAATGTGGTTTCTCCTCGCCTGTAAAGCCCTGGTAGGATATTATAGGTTTGTAGCCAGCACGGTTGCTGTAAAAAATGCATGAGGTACATGTAAGCAGGACAATGAAGAATTCACCCCACGAGTGTGTTTAATGCTATTGGGGGACGAGCAGAGATTTGAGAGGGGAGTAATATGTAGCCGGGTTTGTGTATGGCGAATTGGAGTGATTACCACTCTGGCCATCGAGGTAACTCTGTGGTTTATTCAAGGAAAATAAAATCTAATTCTATATTCCTTGGTTTAATTGGTAGCGCCCAGGCATCACGATGTTGGGGGCGGTGGTTCGATCCCCTGGGCTGGGCAGTTTCAACACTGTTACATCCTCGGCTCAGCTTGTTGTGCCGCTTGAGTGTAATCGCCATATGTACCCAATACTCTACCAGTAATCGAAGCCGTAAATACGACGGCAGCGGTTGATAAAGAATACATTGGCCAAACAAATTAGACGCAGTGACAATGTAGCCTACATGTGACAAGACACTAAGCTTCAACTTGCACTCTCCCAACAAACACGAAATACTCCGCTGGTTCAATACAATGCTGGAACACCTTCTTCCTAGTTAGAAGGGTCTCGCCCTCCACTACGTTCCGGTGTAAAATGTGGAGGGTGAGATTTTGCTAACTACATCTTCCACGCTGGCCCAACAGAGAGCTTTGTTGAGTGATTATCTAATACCGCTGTATCTATACAGAGGTCAAAACATGTTTTATGTGAAAGTGGCTGACAGTGCGCATACTCGTTTTATGGTAATTTTCTATCCACTTGAAGTTGTCTCGCTAATTCAACCCGCATATTCAAATAAGTAGTTGCTCAGATGATTAAGGTTCAAGACACACAACTATATATATCAATATTCCATTATTAATTTGCCATGCAAAAAAAACGCACAGAGACGGTTAGAATCAGAATAATAGAAATCAAGTGCGACTGGAACTGGAAATGCTCACAATAAAGATTATGGAACAGAAACTTTGGTTCACACTAAAATTACCACTTCATTTTGCACGTGAAATCAGGTGAAGATGACTATTCTATGACTCTAGGTACGAGATTTCTCACTCTCTCTCCTGACGTGCGTGCAGGTGGCCAGGCAGTATCCGGCCCGAGCTGACACATCCTAGCAAACACGAGGCATTTACCTAATGTTGTTTTGATGTTGGGACGACGTCGAAGACGGCGGGCTAACATCAACAGAACATTGGGTAAATGTCTCGTGTCTACTGGGATCCATACTGCCTTGCCAAGGGAAACAGCAGTAAATGCTTACTTGAAAAGTCATCAGTTACGACTGTTTGCCCTTTCACAGCACTGGTCATATAGATTGTCAGCACGGAATGGTGGTTTAAAAAGGCCAGTGGACAATGCTGTGTCTTGCTAGCAGCTACCCGCACCCCACGTAATATTGACATTCAAGATGTCATGCTACATAATTATTAACTGGCTAATGATATACGTATAGGCCTATGCATTTGTATACCATAACTATATTAGGTTTCCGTGATGGCGTGTAATAACACTAATATTATGACAGCGAGGCCAGACAATGTTTATAAGAAATGTTATTGTACGCAGGCTGTACACTTGGCGCATAATACGACAGGCCTCTTGCAGCACAATGAATGAATGAATGAATGAATGAATGAATGAATGAATGAATGAATGAATGAATACATCAACGAACGAATAAAAAGAATAGAAAGCATCGAACGTGCTCACTAAATTAACTCGACCCGCGCATTCACAACTGACGTCACGTGCTAACATGTATGTTGAATGGACATCGTGATCATACATGTATGTATCATCAACAGCAACATTGTTTACACACTTGATTGATATGATATTCTAGGTTGGTTGGTGTGAAGATACAGAACACCACACCGGGTGCCCGATGTTCATGTACATGGCTATAGGTACCGCAATCATAGGTGTCGCCATGCCCTTTCTGATTCAGAGATTGTATAAACGTAAGTATCATAAAGTGAACCCTCCTAATATCATACCAGTCTCAATTCCGAGCCAATGAGCCACACTGGGCCGCAGACTTATGTTTTCTGGGCATGTTCCAATCGCATACTTAGCTACGATATTTATTATCATAACATGACTATGTGATCAACTTCTCTAGCATAGATGATATACTTTTATCCATAACGTTATACTAGCATAGATCTACATAGCAGTGAGTATCAAGATATTTGCAAAAAAATGACATTCTGTAGCCTAAAAGACTATGTAAGTGTATATAGTCAATCAATAACGACAATAAATATATTGAACCACAAAATAAATCTTCATTATAAATGCGCCAGAAATGATGATGAAAAAACACATTATATTGGAATGGAGAACATAGAACTTTATAGCATTAACGCATTATATGGATTTTGCCAACTGCATACATGTACATAATATAATTGGGAAATTAAACAGCCGAAATGAGTCTGTGCACCGAGGGGCATGGTCGCAAGTGGTTGGTTGTGTACTGGGTCATATGAAACAACTGTGAAATGTCAAGAGGTGTTATACAATAGTTGTAGTGGTAACGATGTGGACGCGTTGGCGTGACGGATTGAATATTGGCAAATCCAGCGATTACGTGACAATGACGCCGTGCTGCTGGCTAAGTATGGGACAGGGTCTCTGAGGCACTGTCCCATTATTTATCCAGCTTCTAGGTTTGGTAAAGGCCACCAGAATGGGCTGGATGTCTGGGGCTATAAAGGACTGCCGGTTCCATTCTCTAACCATAACAAATAGTCCTGTACTGCATAAAAAGGCTACATCCCAGCAAACACAAAACATTTGTATAACATTTGTACAATGCCGGCCCAACGTCTTCGACGTTGGTCCAACATTGTACAAATGTTATACAAATGTTTTTTTTGTTTACTGGGATTGGACTCTGCTCCGCTGCAGCAGATGGTGCGTACTAAAGTCCCAGTCTGTAATGTGTACACCATTAACTCCTTCCTCCAGGACAGTGCGGATTCCTATCTTCTCTGTGTAACCATGGCTGTATTTTACATCAACTATTGAGATCCGTGGCCGCATATCACCCTGTACGGTTTCTGACCATTTAAAAAGGATAATACTTTACATATATATATATGCTCAGACATTATTATTTGTTAACTAGTACTGAACATGTTAAAACGTCACAGTTAAGGTCACTTGAAGCTTCCAATGAAAGACAAATATTAATAACAATAATTTTAATCTTTATTTGAAGCACTAAATACACTGTTTGCACGATTTTGCGCATAAGCAGGACTCCCAACTAAATAGTTCAGTTTTAATCACTGTGTGGCGTGTTGTAATGGAAGTGTGACAGAACTCCCAACTAAATAGTTCAGCTTTTAGTCACTGTAGTGTTTGGCGTGTTGCTATTGGGAAGGGTGTATTTTCGTGGTTTTTGGTTATTTTCTGCAACATATTTAACCTGTTAAATCTTGTATCGGTGCACACCGCATTTACTAAAATAGGTGAATGTCAAGTATAGGGAAAACTTACCCTGTGAGAATCCACCAGCATGTGAACTTTAAAAAGTATGACATCATTAATGCTGACATCCTCGTTTCGATACAAAATCTGGAACGTCTTGCTGACGGCCACGCCATTTATAATTGATGCGGGAAACGACAGATTACATTCTAAAATGAAAGTTCACAAACTGAATAAATAAATTATTCATTGTGGTTTTCAAAGCGCTAATTTATATACTTTGTACATTAATCATTTAGCTGTGGGGATAAACGCGTACCTGAGTTTCTAGGAAGGTTGACTTCTATTTTGGCAGGCGTCTTGACTGCTGTTTTAAGCTGGCATCTAATCTGGTAAAAGCTGCAAAAGAAAGACAAGTTTATGATATTAGCATCACATTAACATTTTACAAAGCAGTTTTTCCAGCTTTTATTTGCTGTAGCTTGGTTTACAAATGGGGTTTCTGAAATAACATGAAAGTGCAATATTCAGTAATCGGTTCACAACCCTCTACAAACTGCATGCTCGTTTATGCAGCATGGTACATGTACCGACGTATTACTGAATTCATTTACCATTAGTTATATACTTTTAATAAACAAAATGTGTTGTTACCAGTCGTCCAAATATCATTAATATTAAGAACGTAGCCAAAGTGTTATCCAGCTTAAGGCAGCCTATCATCGTGCAATTATTGGTTTAGTCACGTGGCCGTGACTAAACGCTTACAAAAACTACATAGTACATGGAATCTTCTTCCGCAGAGTTTATTTATACTATAATTTCGCGACCACTAAAATGATTGACTCACAGTTCATCTTGTTATCTTTGTTTATCTTGTTTGCTGTGGCGGAATCACTGTTTAAGAACACATTTTGAAGGCAGATTCGGTCATAAGTGCCTATAATGGTGTTTCGAATGGAGATAAATCCTTAGGCCCAACATAATATTGTTGTTGAATCTGCTATTCTATCATTAGTCTATATTTAGTCTATCGAATTGTGTAGTCTATGTAGATGTTGCCGTGGCCTAACGTTATCGTCACTTGTAGGTATTACATGTAGTGCAGGTGTGCACTTCATGATACATGCATATATTTCGTCTAGACAGAAATTGACACAGTCCTACAGATCCACGTACGTCTAACCTTTCCCGCCCTGACTGACCTAGTTGCTAGACTAGAGGCATATTAATTGCGTGGGGTATATCT
Organism: Flabesymbios commensalis; assembly: GCA_964017125.1. Taxonomy (NCBI): domain Eukaryota; kingdom Metazoa; phylum Annelida; class Polychaeta; order Terebellida; family Flabelligeridae; genus Flabesymbios; species Flabesymbios commensalis. The sequence continues at coordinate 103,745,474 of OZ024902.1, forward strand.
ACACCAGTACATGTCTTAAGTCAGTATATCTCTAGAAACAGTGGACACGAAACACATAGAAGCTCCAAAATAATTTTTCATGTTTGCGGAGACGATGAAGAATTGAGAGGTAATCATGGTAATCTAGCCTATATGTCATATTTGCTGATAATATAACTAGTACATGTATAGTAACGGTCAAAGCGTAACAGCACTGCGTCTCGTGCTGTTACAGCTCTGTCCGTTACGATACTCGTTCCAATTTTCAGACTACAATGTATTATTAGATAGCACCATCACAGCACAGCACAGCACAGCACAGCACAGCACAGCACAGCACAGCACAGCACAGCACAGCACAGCACAGCACAGCACAGCACAGCACAGCACAGCACAGCACAGCTAATAGTATAACATACTGATAACATACTGATAGCATAGCATAGCATAGCATAGCATAGCATAGCATAGCATAGCATAGCATAGCATAGCATAGCATAGCATAGCATAGCATAGCATAGCATAGCATAGCATAGCATAGCATAGCATACACGTAGCATGTATATCACAGCCCAGCACCAATATTATGTAGCACAGTATCACATAGCACAACACAGCACAGCACAGTACAGTATAGCATAGCTTAGCATAGCATAGAAAAATAGCATGGCGTAGATATAGCATAACATATCATCATTCATGTATATCACAGCACAGTACAGCATAGCGCATCATACTATTCATATTATTGCTCAGTTTTGTTTAACTAGTTACAACACAGCAGCAACAGCACATCACATTACACATGGTAGAGCAGTATATTTTGGTATAGCATATTTTTGTGAAGCATAGCATAGCATAGCATAGCATAGCATAGCATAGCATAGCATAGCATAGCATAGCATAGCATAGCATAGCATAGCATAGCATAGCATAGCATAGCATAGCATAGCATATTTATTTTCTAAAAGAGAGAGAAATATACTCCTATTTATAAAACCAGACACTGTCCGAGTCATACAGTTGATTACCGGTAACACTGAATATATTAATTACTTCAAGAGTAATAAGTTTTTTTATAACTGATTTTAGTTGTGTTGTTGACTGCATACCGTATATAGTGGCCTATATGTATTATGTCCAGTCTCCACACACTATTATTGCCTTTTAATACATGTATCGTACTACCTAGTAAACACGACACATGCACATTAAACCAATGTTGTTCTAATGTTGGGCCAGCGTCGTAGACGGTGGCCCAACGTTAAAAAAAAACTGGTTTATTGTATCGTGTTTACTGGTTACGTAGTTTTAGGACTGTGCATGTGAATCTAGCGATATGATCCTATCAAGTAACACGATGTGATGTTGTTCTAATACACAATGCAGTATGTTCTTTGTTAGTGTTATACAGTGTTTGGTAACGGTTTTTTCTTATTTTGATCTGTCCCACTGATAACAGAAGGAAGATTAGCAGATTGGCCGGCAGGAAATACGTGAGCGGATTACAAGTGAAAATTTGAAACGAGTAAAACCTGTCATGAGATGCTGACATAATACAGACGTCTTCACAGTGGTGGATCCAGGAAGAGGGGGGGTGGTCATTATATTATACCGGTAGGCATTTTTTTAGTGGCGAGCGGCAGAATAACCGTTAGTACCTACTCTGGATGCTTCAGCATGTTATGTAGGATAGATTTCATCTAAAGAGGAGTCGGGGGACACATAATTTATACAACTGCAATCAAATGGGAGGCAGAGCCAAACACACAATCGTTAAGGATGAACGCCAAGCTGTAATTTTAAGAGTACTGACGATGGCATGCCAAATTATTGGAAACGCTGGCAGTGGATGAACTTTTATGATCCAGGACGACTGTCTAGCGCTACTGTCCAGTGCTACTAGTATGTAACGTGATTGAAGAGTAAAGAACGCACTCTACAACTCAAACGAAGTTTTGCGAGAATTTTCAGTGTTTTACTAAAAAATATTTTAAATTTGACATTTGCTTGTGTCATGTTGAGGCATCTTTTGAAAAGGGATGGCATCTTTGAAAAGGGGAATTTACATCTGGGAGACTAAGTACTAAATAAATGTAGTCATGACAATATCATGTCATCAAGCCGTGTAGTGTTTTAGAGATACAAATCACGTGATTGTGCGTTGTCGTTCACACGCTGCAACTAGTACAAGTCATTCTCCAGTTGTCGAGTGTGTAATATATAATTACTAGCTTTAACCAGCGTTTTACTAGCTTTTCACTATCTAAAAACCATGTTTCATATGACATGTCTCTGTGTGCTGGCAGAGTTTGTCCACCAATAGGCATATTGCAAAAAGTTATTGTGATGTCGAACAATGTATAGGTCTACTTAATGTTGGTCCATTGTCTGCGAAGCTGGCCGAACACTAAATCAACTTGGGTCAACATCTGTGTTAGCTGGGCATTTCCTATGTTGCCTTGCTAAGACTACCGCTGTTTAGGAAGACCCCTACTTCGCGCATGGTGTTGTACATGTTGTACTCCCTAGTGAAGCCGGTTAAAAAATCCACACAAACGGGATTTATACAGAAACCCTAATATTTCCGATATATAGTTGCATGCTACAACTATATAAAGCAATTACCTGTATTTTAATTTAAAGCATTGTATGTAACGCTATACAGACTTCCCGGCATATATGATGTGCTGTTCCGGGTTGGTGTACTGGCGAGGCAATGTCTGCGACGCTTGCCGGCTAGAACGATATCATCTGATGATGTCGGGCCGTCTTGCTTCATGCTTGGCCGCCGTGGGCCCAGCACTTTGCAAGGCCCAGGTACCGGCGTTGAGTTTGTGGTGGTTCGGTGTTGCGGACGTCGGACCAGCGTATGTGTTTGCTGGGGTGAGGGTAGATTTGTATTTGTTCGACCTTTATGTGATGTTGGGCCATCGTTTCTGACCCCATCCTCATTCATCAGATTCACTATCCTTCCGCTAGCATAGCTAGTGGTTCTGTCTGATTACACTGTAGAATGTGTTCTGCAGGAATATTCATGAATTTGAACTGTTTTGTATATATATGGCCAATATGGCAGTACCTAACAAATACAAATAGCCAAGGACGTGGTTATTGTTATGAAATTGACATTAATTAAGCTACTAGAGGATGGTGAGGATTAGAGAGTGGTTTGACTACGTCGCTAAACCTAAAATGCTATGTCTCTTATCCAACATGAATATTCAGACTTGACATTCTGTACTCCTGTCAGTATTGTCTGGTGAGATATAATACATCTGTATATGTATTGACTATCGGGATAATCTCAGTATAGTACAATTGTATGACATAACCTTGAAAACACCAGATTTAAACCCAATGTTGAGTTTATGTTGGTCCAGCGTCGTAGACGGGGGACATAAATCAAATCAACATTATTCCCAGCGAACAGGAGGCGTTGACCCGATACTAGTTTGATGTCGGCCCACCGTCTACGACGCTGGGCCAACAATAAACCAGCATTGGGTCGACGTCTCGTGTTTGCTGGGTTAGGCCTACCCTAGTAAACAAGATACACTGACCAATGTTGTCTCAATGTTGGCTATGCTTCGCAGAAGATGGACCAACATTGAGTCAACATTGGGTCAGTAATCAGTATAGCGTGTAGACTTGGACTGCATGCAATGAGAACGATAACCCAGTGCTGGGTTTATGTTTATCTTCAATCTGAGAAACTGTCCCTACATTCAACAAAGAATGGTTGACCCCAGTTCGCTTTGGTTGATGCAGTCACTATATTTCTGCGGGCACCCCCTCTATTAAAGAAACAGTCTAAGTTTAGGATAATACAAACTAGAAAAGGAGTTCCGAACTCCCGAGGCCCGGCTTTAGTCTGTTTGAGTGATTAGACAAAAAAGTGGCCGAATATTTTGTAAACATAGGCCTAACTGTATTGGTTTTCCTCATGGGCCAGAATCCTGAATGTCCAGGATATGATTATTCAAAGAACCAAGGAGACAAGTATATCTTCAACGTGAACGTGTAGGCCTATTCCTTCCACCACCATCGCTAGTGCTGGCCAGCTTCCCGTGTTGTGACGCGTGTCTTTTTCACTCCTGAACGTACTGTGAGATCCACTGATAAGTCTATGGGATGTACCTTGTACATACAATGTAGGCCTACCCACCCAATACCGGTTCAATGTTGAGCCAGTGTCGCAGCCCATTGCTGGTTCAATGCCGGTCAATCGTATTCGACGCTGGCCCAACATTTAACAGAATTGGGTGATTGTTCGCTTTGACTGCCATACGGTGCACTGACGCTTAATCTCCCGAAAGGCCACTACCCCGGATACATTGGCCCAATTGTGAAATAATGCTTGGTCACCGTCTGCGACACTGGGCCAACATTATTCTTTTAGCTTTAAGCTTTTAACTTTAAGCTTTTAACCACGAATATAATCGTGAATATCTTTTTTTCTGAAGACTTTTTAAACACGAAATTACTTAACCTAGGGACCTCAAACGTTATATTGCACATGTTTACAAGGACTGGTGTACAGAAATGTCAACCGTTTCCCACACACAGCACCCCTCTTTCCCCTAAATAGGACACAAACTCAGGCAAAATAAATTTAATAGGATACCGGCCGCAGGCCGGTCCTAATTCTGTGAAACGCAGTGACGTCACCGAAAACCGTTTTGAATAGTTTTGAATGGGAACTCGATGAAAACAAAGTATATCTATATAACACCCCCTGCCCCATACTTCATTGTATTAGCCAGCTCGGTGAAAGTATTCGAGGTCAACTTCAAGGCTATTGAGTTTCACAGAATAAAAGACACAGATTCAATGTTGCTTTAATGCTGGGCCGGCACTTTATTACATAGGCCAACTATGATACAACACCTGGTTGATTGCATATACTGGGCATAATAATACTTAGCCTATAATGACAATCATAATTATGTAAACTCGAACTTGACATAATTTGTAATGACATAATAATGTGTAAATGCTATGTGATTGAAAATGTTACCATATTGCTGTACACTCGCGCGCAATCTGTTTGAACAAATCAATGTATGCACATAGGCATGTTGCCTATCGCTGAAATGAACGATAAACAATAAACATGTGCCTGTATGTGAATGTGGTTACAAATATTAACCACATTGAAGATGTATCTGCTTGCTGGGTGAGCATTTGCCATGAAATACAAGAACCCTGCGGTTCTGAATATTATTGTATTTTATTATGTAGCCGGATAGACAGTTCAAAGGAAGCTCTCAAAAGGACGGGGCACGGACACCCGTCACGGACAGTCACGGACAGCCGTCTGAGCAACTATCTGAAGACGGAATGATATCCATGCTCATATAGATTACTTCAAACTTATAATTCCAATGTGGCGAAATTTCTGGGGGGGGGGGGGGGGGGTTATTAGAGTAACTGATGTTCCGGCAATCACGAAATTGCATGTTATATAGACCATGCAAATTAGGCCTAAACGTGAAGGGTCAACGAAACATTTCATTTTCAAGAGGGAATTTCTACGATATTTGTTATGCCCTATTCATATGCGCAGTACCTACCAGGCCGCGCACGCATCCGAAAGTGATTCAATTTCTTGATCATCTAGTTACGCAGTTTTGATTGATGATCATCAACTATAAGTATTTATTGCTTATCATAACAGTTAGGCCCCAAAAATTATATTCTTGCTTTTTTCAAAACATAATTTTCCAATCAAGTAAATATTTGGCAATTAGAGAATCACACCCTGTACTCCTATACACTGATACGCATTCTAATCTCTCTATAATATTATGAGTCTGAACACTGAATAATATTTGGTACTGTGCTATACGGTAGTCATACTATTATACAGAGATCAGAGCCGCAAAGGATACATGTATGTAGAGTGCGAGAATGTTGAATTATAATCCAGTAGCTTGAACTTTAGTCATGATTCAGAGCTCCAGATAACATTTTTAGCTAAAGTGTAATTAACCCCATTTTGTTTTCAATGCCTTTACTAGTTTATAACTCTAATGACCTTGGATGTGCCAGAAATGAAATCAGAGGTACAAAAACATTGAATACCGACTTAAAAATCAGCAAAATCAGCCTATTAATTCAAAAATGATGTGATTTTCATTTTTTTCATGTCAATGGGGTGTTTTTGAGGTCAATTTTTTTGCCCTATACATGTACATGTATCAGAATAGATAGGGTTACCGGTCCCTACATTGTCCTCTGGGACGAAAATGGTCATTTCTTCCAAAAGTGCACACACCCTACCCTTGTAGTCTGGACGATTACTAGGATTTACCAGTAATTTTATTAATAAAAAAACGCCAGGTTTTTTTTTAAATATATAATAGTTGCTACTAAGCCGCGGCGCTCTGCTGAACGTCATGAGAGAATGCATTAACAACAGGATCATGCAATTACTTGCAATTTTACATTAACAATAATAATTCAAACAGTTATCATCATAATAAATCAACTTGTCCATAGACTAGAATTGCATTTAGTCTATTCAATTTTGGATTGCAGTGGTAACGTGACAAGTGTACCGAAAAGCCCGTTATCAGTTTTTCCTGTATTTATTATTTTGGACATGTATGCATGTCTGAAATTAAATCCCGTCCTTATTTCTCTTTTAACTGGTAAATGTGAAACCCAAAATTTAAAACACTAATGCAGTTCTAGTCTATGTATAGATATGTTGACATATTATGGACATATCATTCAAATCTAAGCCAAAATAAAAATGATGATTTTAGCCTGATTGTGACGCTTTAACTTTACTAAAGAATTAGAACAGACGTACTACTGGTATTTCTAGTATTCTTCAGTGCTCATATAAAGTTCTCAACAGTTAAAGGGGTTTTCTGTTTTGTTAAAAATGCTGTGAGCGTGGTTTGCTTGGCTATGATGGCAATCAACTGATGGAATCGATGTGTGGACATCTACATGTATTGTAAAATATATGAAGATATGCACATAACATGAAATCGTGATACACAATACATACACATGTTTGTGGTTTTATACTCACTGATGTTAAATGTCACTGTATGATAATCGTGGTATTATTAGTTGTTTTGTCACTGCATTCATATAATCTTATAATGGGCGCAATACATTTTATTACCATGGGGCCAGTGATTACTTGTCATTAAAAACAAACAGTAAAAAGACAGACTGAGGCTAAGATGGTCAGTGTACCACTGCAACTTGATTTCTTCAAGCTGGGTCTTTTTGTCAGGACAACAAGAAATGTAGGGCTTGGACAACCTTCATTCAATTCAAAACTTATTTCGAACTCTGCTGATGGTCCAAATAATCAAACCAAAAAGTACATTTCTATGCATTTGAAGGTCGACGTGAGCTTTCATAGTGAAGGGATGCAAATTCGCACTAGCCCGGTAGCCCAAGGCTAGTGGAATATTGTAAGGGCTAGTGGATTTTCTTTAGAAATGTACTGTAAAAACAAAATGATGGTAGCTCGTTGAATTTCGCTCTGGGCTAGTGAACCTTATAGCTGAATTTGCATCCGTGTAATACCGAGACACTCACCAGAATATTGAAAATTTCCCTTTTATTTCAAGACCAAAAATAATAGACATGTTTTTTGGTGAATTGTGCATTTCTTTGTCACTCACACATACACTGTACATGTGTTTTCAATTAGGAAGTTGTGATTGCAAACATGTGTCGCCTGAGATCAACAACCGATCTCACTTGGCTATCAACTGTGAAATGCACAGTCAAGATTTAAAAAATATGTCTTACTAAGTTACCCTTTTAACTGCCCCCCTCCCCCCAAAAAACTGTTCATTGAAAAATGTATTGAAAACCAAAGCAGTATTGCAATAATTATAAGTGTAATTTTTATTTCGCATACAGTCCTTCAGCCTATTATGGCCTATTATTGTATTTGACCGAGCTGTGGGGGAGTCACCCTCATACATGTACCTCTCCCTCAAAAAAAAAAAAAAAAAAAAAACAGCGGTTATTGCAAAAAATTTATGTTGTAATGTTAAAAAAAAAACAGTTTAAAAAGTTAGAGCTATTATTGCCCTCTGAGCTTTAAACTTGACCGAGCTATGGGGGTGCTCAATCATTGGAAAACAAGAGGCCAGCAGGCCACCATAATCCTGCGCCCCGCCCCGCCCCGCCCCGCCTGCGTGATAGAAATTTTACAGGGTGCATACTTCCCTGAAGTCTCACATTCTGTTCTACAATAATGATCCACCTATCTAGATTACTGTGTATATTACAGATATTGAAGTCAATGATGGTCGCAAGTCAGCATTTTTTTAATTTGAGCAAGTTGCCATTAAGAGGGTATATATATATATCCCTCACTGAAACCATACATTTCGTTTTATAGTATTTATTGGACTGGTATATATCCTATGGAATTTTTGTTCCAAGGGCTGATGTAGGAATGCTGCGAATAGATATAATGCATTATAAATGTTGAATTTTGTTGGCTATTTTAATTTTATTTGTTTTTCTCTAGAGAAAAAAACTTTTTTTACCCTAAAAGTGACCCATTTTTCGCGTGCGGCTGCTCTAAAAATATTCGAAAGGGGCACAGCCCCCTTCGCCGTAAAAGGTGATGGTACACGTTTGAGACAATGACTCGTTCTGCTTCTCCTGTGCATGTTTAGAAACTTTATTAACAATCAACCCATTTTGTTTTTTGTCTGCCATTTATAATTTTTGAAAATTTGGACCGAATGTCCAGTACTTAAAAAATCATATTATTTTTTGGATCAGAAAAGTTAAAGAAACTTGTGTACAAATAACTTTTTTTTTATCAGTTAATTATGGCCGATAAACGGCCATTTTAAATTTGATCAAGTTGAATATTTACAGAGCACATCCCTACCTGAAACCGCACATTTTGTTTGGTGGTAATGGTCTAGCTATATGGCACGGTTTGTCAGATATTAGGCATATTAGAAATAATTATGGCCGATAATCAGCCATTTTAAATTTGATCAAGTTGAAATTTTTTCAGAGCATATACCTACTTGAAATCGCACATTTTGTTTTATAGTACTTAATGGTCTAGCTGTCTGGCACGGTTGATCAAATATCAGGCATATTAAAGTTAATTATGGCCGGTAGTCGGCCATTTTAAATTTGTTCACGTTGAAAAATTTTCAGAGCATATCCCTACCTGAAACCGCACATTCTGTATTATTAAAATAATAGTCTAGATAGCTATCTGGCATGGTTTACCAAATATCAGGCATATTAAAGGTAACTATGGCCGATGATCGGCCAATTAAGTAGGTAAAATTTCAAAAACCCCAAAAGGCACGTATACACCCCCTAAGGGATGTGTGTGTCAAAAATTAAAGAAATCCCTGCTCGAGTTCTGCTCCGGAAACGAAAATGCTGACATCCGGACGCGTGATAAAAATTAGAGCAATCACATTTTTCTAGCTTTCTTTCAACAAAATTGCCCAAAAAGATTTTCAAAAACGGTTTTAGAATGGCAGAGCAGTCATTGCAATAATTTCTGGGCAAATGTTTTCTGAAAACTTTTACAGCCCTTAACCACCCCCCCCCCCCATTTTTTTTTATTATGGAACAGTCTTCATGAACTTATCTATGATCTATGGGGGAGTTGGATCCATGGAATTATTTGTAGAGAAATCATTTTAATATTAAAGAGTGTTTATCATGCAATTAACTATTCTTGTGCTTGAAGGGTTGTCCAAAATATGTAGGACTCTTTCTTTTGTGAAATAAATGTCTATTGTGCAGGTATGTCCTGAATCTGTAGAGCCTCTCGTCTATTGTGTGGCTTTGACTTAATGTGATGCTGGTTATGCTTTGCAATTTATCCTTCTTCAAACGGCGGTAACTCCTATTAAAATGTAACATGTATTATGTACCAACCCTTATCTCCAAACATGAACGAGATTAGGGGGAGGGGTGAAGATTTGTGAGCGTACACCCAGGCTTACAAGGGCCTCTTGAACAAAATATAGGTTTTTATAGGCTACTCAACAATAAAAATATAGGTTTATAAGTTTTTTCTCATTAAAGTGTTAGGAATTGATCAATCTCTGCTTTAAATGAATAACTTTCTGAACTCTACAATGAGCAACACATATCAAAATGAACGCTAATTAAACTAAAATGAGCTAATTAAAATAAAATGTTGTATTTGAAGAGACAAATTCTGTACATGATGCATGCATAATAATATCAGAGGCAAGATGGGACGTGACAGTAGTGAAAAACCTGTTCGCGACAAACAAACATGCACGGGAATTGCAAATTTGAAAATTACAGGTTTTTATAGGTTATATAGGCTTTTTTAAAGATTTTATAGGTCTGAAAATGTAATATAAGGTTTTTTAGGTATTATAGCTTTAACCAGGATGCCTGTACACCACACAGACACACACACAGATCGCCGGGTACACACACAGACAGACGGACACACAGAGAAAGGGTAATTCTGTGGGGAAAAATAATTAATACATCTCTGAAAGAAGGTCAAATTCACCACACCAAGGCATATTGTCTCACCCCCCCCCCCCTCTCAACCGAAGAATATGTGTGTGCAATATCAGCGTTCGAAATAAGGCCCTTCCGGTTGTGGCGGACAATCAATAGTTACCATGAGGTTGTCCGCTCAGACAATCAACTCTTCTGAAAGATATTTTCACATTACATTAATATTTAAAGCCATTTTAAGTTTAAGGGTTGGCAATTTTGATTACAGTGGTAAGCTTCCACTTGTTGGTTAACTAATGTTTTCAGAAAGTTGTGAGAACAGGCTGAGTCGTAGCTATATATTATATATATACATGCGGACAATCTGAAATTTCAGCGGACAACTTGAAAATCTGACCAGATTGTCCGATGGACAACCTCATTTTTAACCCTTGTTTCGAACGCTGAATATGATAGAAATCCAAGGTGGGAATGAGATGAAAATTTGACAAATAAATTTGATGAACATTTCTGACATTAACCCTTTAAGCCCTCACGATGCATTAAAGCATCATTTTACATCCCTGAAATCAGCCTTAATTTTCCTACAACTAGGGGTTTTAGATTGAAAATTTCCATTAAACTGATTTACCGATATCTGGCAATTTTCATTAATTTTCACCCACTTCAAATCATTTTCATCCACTACAAGTTGAGAATTGCGACAGCAATTCGCGGCTTGCAGTTGATGAAGATGACAATGGTAAATTCAGGTTTGAAAAGGTTAAAGAAGTCATCAGGGAAAAAGCATTCCTTTCTATTATTGATATAAATTAATTGACAGAGAACTTTTAACTACACATCACCAAACAGCATTTTACTCACCCCCTTTGAAAGAGGTCAACATTATAAAACTTGCTGAGTTCCACCTGGAATTCAATGGCTGCCTGTAGTTCTGACATCACAGCTTTCAGATCTCCTGTAACAAATCAATTTAAACACAAATTAAACACAAACTAGAAGGGTCTAGTTTTTTGTTTATAGTCTCCTCTCCAGCAGCATAACCATAAAGATTGATAGCTAACAGATGTAGTGTCCACAGTCCCAGCAAACATGAGACGTTGACCCAATGCTGGTCCAATGCTGGTCCATCGTCTGCGACGCTAGCCCAACATCAAACCAGCACTGGTTCAACGCCTCGTGTTGCTGGGCTGCGTTCAATAGCAGCTGGTCTGGTGGGGCTTACTGCTGGTGGCGATTATAAGCCGACACAGACCCAATGTCTGTTAAATGTTGGGCCAGCGTCGCCGGTGCTGGCCAGTATACATTCACTAGTCAGTATTTCATGCTGGCGGTATCGGCACAATGCTTTGAACCAAAGCCAGGTTAATGTTGGCCCGTCGTGGGCACACATTCAGTGTGTCGCCAAACACGACACAGTAATCCAATACTTGGCTAATGTTGGTTCAGCATCATAGACGGTGGGCCAACATTAGCCCAGCATTGAGTCATCGTCTTGTGTGGGCGGCCTCCGCCTGCACGATAGAAACCACTGAACAGACGGATTGAACGCGAGAGACACACTGGCCCAGCGTCATAGACGGTGGGCCAACATTAAGCCAGCATTGGGTCAAGTTCCCAACATCTGGTCTTTGCTGGGGCGGCCTGCGACTGCACAATGGAAACCGCTGAACAGACAGAAAGGACAGACTCACTGAGCGGACAAAGGTAAACCAACATGTCCCCACCTCTGTGTACAGAGGGGGAGATATACTTACAGCAGAGGATACATGAAAAATACACCTCGGCTGATGCAGTGACTCTTAATGTCCACAAATCTGACACAACTGCTTCCAATAAATATAGGTTATGCCAATAATCGAAGATTAATGATAAACTCAAGCGGCCATTATTATATAGCTTGGGTTTGGATTGCACATGAAAACAGACAATGCCAATAGACTCACAGACCATGAAAACCTATATATGCTAGGTTTTAAGGCATTTAACTGAAAATAAAATTGATTTATTAAAATCAATTAAACCAAAATGGCCGCCATAGCCCTGTTTTCAGTCTCACATGAAAACAGACAATGTCAATAGACTCACAAACCCTGAAAACCGATATATCCCATGTTTCAACATGTTCAAGGGAATTAAAAAACTAAGTTAAAAATCAATTAAAATCAATTAAACCAAAATGGCCGCCATAGCCCTGTTTTCGGTCTCACATGAAAACAGACAATGTCAATAGACTCACAAACCCTGAAAACCGATATATCCCATGTTTCAACATGTTCAAGGGAATTAAAAAACTAAGTTAAAAATCAATTAAAATCAATTAAACCAAAATGGCCTCCATAGCCCTGTTTTCGGTCTCACATGAAAACAGACAATGTCAATAGACTCACAAACCCTGAAAACCTATATATCCCATGTTTCATTATGTTCAAGGGAATTAAAAAAACTAAGTTAAAAAAAATCTTGGTTGTCAGCTGGCGGCCATTTTGATTATTGGTGGAAAGCAGAAAATCAAATCAGGTCATCTCCATACTCATGGACCCCGTAACTTCACATAAACAAGACTACATAAGTCAATGAGCTCCCGCTCCAAATTAGAATTTGATTTAAGCAATTTTGTGTAGGGTTATTATTGTAGTCCTAGGCTAGGTCAAAAATCAAGTTCTAAGCAAACCAACTAGGTCTAAGAAGCTCAGTCTAAGAGTAAGATAAGAACTAGACAGTCTGTCAGAGATTGCGAACCTCCATTGAAATTAATGATCCTAATCAGTATCCCAGTAATGGTCTACCTATCTGGCACGGTTTACCCGATATCAGGCCAATCGAGTTAACTAATAGCTGATTTACGGTCACTTTGAATTCGTTATAAACTAGTTAAAAAATTTAAGGGTGCATCCTCCCCCGAAACCACATATTTTGTTTTATAGTAATGGACTAGCATCTAACACAGTTTGCAAAATATTGGGCATGTGAAAGTAAATAATGGCCGATAGGGGGCCATTTTGAATTTGATCGAGTCAGAATTTTTCAAGATGCATCCTCAGCTGAAATCTCACATTTCATTCTATAGTAATCGTCTAGCCATCTAGCACGGTTTACCAAATATCGGCCATGTGAAAGTGAATAATGGCCAATAGGCGGCCATTTTGAATTTGATCGAGTCTAAAGTTTTCAAGATGCATTCTCTCCTGAAATCTCACATTTTGTTTTATAGGTATGAACTAGCCATCTAGCACGGTTTACCAAATAACGGCCATGTGAAAATTAATAATGGCCTAAAGGCGGCCATTTTGAATTTGATCAGGTCGAAGTTTTCCAAGATGCATCCTCAGCTGAAATCTCACATTTCATCTATAGTAATTAATGGTCTAGCCATCTAGCACGGTTTACCAAATATCGGCCATGTGAAAGTGAATAATGGTCGATAGGCGGCCATTTTAAATTTGATCAAGGCAATTTTTTTCAAGATGCATCCTCTCCTGAAATCTCACATTTTGTTTTATTGTAATGGTCCAGCTATCTAACACGGTTTACCAAATATCAGCAATGTGAAAGGAAATAATGGCCAATAGGCGGCCATTTTGAATTTGATCGAGTCTAAATTTTTCAAGATGCATTCTCTCCTGAAATCTCACATTTTGTTTTATAGGTATGAACTAGCCATCTAGCACGGTTTACCAAATAACGGCCATGTAAAAGTGAATAATGGCCTAAAGGCGGCCATTTTGAATTTGATCGAATCGAAATTTTTCAAGATGCATCCTCTCCTGAAATCTCACATTTTGTTTTATAATAATGGTCTAGCCATCTAGTACGGTTACCAAATAATGGCTATGTGAAAGTGAATAATGGCTGATAGGCGGCCATTTTGAATTTGACCGTGTCAATTTTTTTCAAGATGCATCCTCTCCTGAAATCTCACATCTTGTTTTATTGTAATGGTCCAGCCCTCTAACATGTTTTACCAAATATCAGCAATGTGAAAGTAAATAGTGGCCGATAGGCGGTCATTTTGAATTCAATTGAGTCGAAAGTTTTTAAAAGGCATCCTCTCCCGAAACGTCACATTTTGTTTTATAGTAATGGTCTAGCTATCTAGCACGGTTTACCTGATATCAGGCCTATCGAGGTAAATAATGCTGATTGTCGGCCATTTTGAATTAGTAAGTTGAAAATTTTCAGGGTGCATCTTTCCCTGAAAACTCACACTTTGTCTTATAGTAATGTTCTAGCCATCTAGCACGGTTTACCAAATATTGGCCATATGAAAATGAATAATGGCCCAAAAGGCGGCCATTTTGAATTTGATCAAGTCGAATTTTTGCAGAATGCATCCTGTCCTGAAATCACACATTTTGTTTTATAGTTATGGTCTAGCCATCTAGCACGGTTTACCAAATAACGGCCATGTGAAAGTAAATAATGGCTGATTGGCGGCCATTTGAACTTGGTCCAGTTGAATTTTTTAAAATGCATCCTCTCCTGATTTTTTTAAGATGCATCTTCATCTGAAATCTCACATTTCGTTTTATAGTAATGGTCTAGCCATCTAGCACGGCTTACCAAATATCGGCCATGTGAAAGTGAATAATGGCCGATAAGCGGCCATTTTAAATTTTATCGAGTCGAATTTTTTCAAGATGCATCCTGTCCTGAAATCACACATTTTGTTTTATAGTTATGGTCTAGCTATCTAGCACGGTTTACCTGATATCAGGCCTATCGAGGTAAATAATGCTGATTGTCGGCCATTTTGAATTAGTAAGTTGAAAATTTTCAGGGTGCATCTTTCCCTGAAAACTCACACTTTGTCTTATAGTAATGTTCTAGCCATCTAGCACGGTTTACCAAATATTGGCCATATGAAAATAAATAATAGCCCAAAAGGCGGCCATTTTGAATTTGATCAAGTCGAATTTTTGCAGAATGCATCCTGTCCTGAAATCACACATTTTGTTTTATAGTTATGGTCTAGCCATCTAGCACGGTTAACCAAATAACGGCCATGTGAAAGTAAATAATGGCCGATTGGCGGCCATTTGACTTGGTCGAGTTGAATTTTTTAAAATGCATCCTCTCCTGATTTTTTTAAGATGCATCTTCATCTGAAATCTCACATTTCGTTTTATAGTAATGGTCTAGCCATCTAGCACGGTTTACCAAATATCGGCCATGTGAAAGTGAATAATGGCCGATAAGCAGCCATTTTAAATTTTATCGAGTCGAATTTTTTCAAGATGCATTCTGTCCTGAAATCACACATTTTGTTTTATAGTTATGGTCTAGCCATCTAGCACGGTTTACCAAATAACGGCCATGTGAAAGTGAATAATGGCCGATTGGCGGCCATTTTGAACTTGGTCGAGTTGAATTTTTTTAAATGCATCCTCTCCTGAAACCTTACAATTTGTTTTATAGTAATGGTGTAGATATCTTGAGCGGTTTTCATGATATTCCGCAATATCAGGCCTGTCGAGGTGAATAATGGCCGATAGGCGGCCATTTTGAATTTTATCAACTTGAAATTTTTCAAGATGCATTCTCTCCTGAAACCTTACAATTTGTTTGATAGTAATGGTGTAGCTATCTTGAGCGGTTCTCATAATATTCCGCAATATCAGGCTTGTCGAGTTGAATAATGGCCGATAGGCGGCCATTTTTTATTTTATCGACTTAAAATTTTTCAAGATGCATCCTCTCCTGAAACCTCACATTTTGTTTTATAGTAATGTACGTGTAGCTATTTTGAGCGATTCTCATGATATTCCGCAAAATCATTCAGTCGGATTTACCGATGTTATAAATTAGGTCAAAGTGCTGGGTCAACTTCAAGGTCAAGGTCCAAAAACCTGAAAAGGCACAACTAGGGGCCTTAGAGATACATGTGCAATATGACTGTCATCGGCCCAGTACTTTTCTAAATCTGCTCCGGAAACGAATTGTGCGTCAAAACGTCTAAATAGGTCATAGTTCTGAACCAAAAGTAGGTCAAAGTTCATATACCCCAAAAGGCACAACTAGACCCCTTAGGGGTGTTGTGTGTAAAATTTGAAGACAATCGGACAAGTACTTCCAGAGATATGCTCCGGAAACGAATTGTTAACAGATGGCCCAACGGCCCAACGCCGTAACATCATCATTTTCTCCTCTGCGACCTCGCGAATTGAATTCAGATTTAAAATATTTTAACCTGTCCATTATCCACCTGGAAGTAGCCCACATACCAACAATTGTTATCCTAGCTTATTTTCTTACAAAGTTATAGGCAAAAGAAGAGGCGGAATCCAGAGGCGGAGGCGGAATCCATAGCTCCCTCCGTCTCACCTACGGTGATAGCGGGAGCTAACAAGAGGCCTGAAGTCCTATATATCACCACCCGCCATTAATTAGATTAGAGTTTTTGCGGTCGAAATATTCAAAAAGTCGACTTGTGGTTGTCATTTTAAATTTCCGTAAAATCATCTGCACATTATTTCTGACCTCAATTTTTCACTTTTTGCACCCACAAAATTTGTAAAGTTTGGCAGCCATATTGAATTTTCGTAAAACCTTGAAAAAATCACATGCACATCTCCATATCGTGGGGAATGTGATTGTAAATTTGCATAATTTAAGACTTCAAGTTTTTGCGACCTCAAAAATTTTTTAATTGATCCGTGGCGGCCATGTTGAATTTTAGCAAAACCTGCACATCTCCATATTGTGAGGAATGTGATTCCAAAATTTATATAATCTCTGAAGTTAAGTTTTAAAGTTTTTACGCCCACAAAAAAATTTAGAGTTGACTTCTGGCGGCCATTTAGAATTTTGGTAGCATCTTTAAATAATCACCTGCAAATCCACATGTTCCTAGGAATTGGATGTTAAAATTTTTAAAAAATTGACCAAGTTATTCTCAAACTTGTCCCTTAATCTATGCGGTTACCTAATATTTAATTGCTAAAACAAATTAGTATGTAACAAAATACAGAACATAATATTTCACATTAAAAATGATTATGGGAGTGGTAACATGATTTATTATAATTAAAGATTTAACAGTTCTGTTAAACAGTTGTAACTGCTTCCTGTATGAATGCAATTCGATCATGTGCCATGTTCCGGCCGATGGCACGGCATACCGGCTTTCTAGATATATACTGCACTATACATTGGCACACCGGTATGCTGGCGCACCAGTCTATTATCTAGCACGCCGTAATGCCGCGTGCAAGTCACTTCATTATAAAAAACATCATTAGATTAATACATACTAATGAAATATATAATTTTGACTAGATAGCCTATAGTCGTAATTATATATTTCATTAGTAGGTATTATAATAGGCCTATAGCATGTCCCACAGTTTATTCAGTGAGTACTATAAGTACCTATGGTATGAGTTGGTAGGTTTGGAATCAAGAATAGTACGAGCTGGTAGAAAAAATGGTACGAGTTGGTAGGTTTGGAATTTCAAATGGTACAAGTTTGTGGTTATGAGTTGTACATGGTACGAAGTGTCTAGAAGTCTTTCATCTCTACCAGTAATAGTGAGCAAAAAAAACAAACAAAAAGAGAAAAAAGTCACATAAATCCTGGAAAAACACAAAAAAACCATCAAAATGACTTTTTGGAATGTACCTACTCAAGACAAGGAATCAACTTAGTCCAGATATCCACAGCTTGCTTGTTTCCGTTGACGGCCTTGATATGATAGATATGAAAAAGCTCGAAATCTCACGCTGATGTGACAACCAGGTGCTGTATGCACTAGAACATGTATGCAGCAATGTTGTGTCGTGGTGCTCAGAGTCTAGAGAACCACCTAAATCAGATGTCTCGTCTGCCTGACCTAGTCCTAGAGTTGGACGTAAAAGAACCTCAATGGACGTAGGCGCAGTTTACATCCGGCGAGACACCAGGAAATGCACAATGTGGTTCGATAGCACCCTCAGCCGTTAGCCGTCCAAACTAGGAAGTTGTGCTCAGCCTCCGTTACACTGCAGTATACAAACAAATAAACGTGTAGCCGCCACTAACTGACTAAGTTAGGCTATATGATTACTGGCCGCCATGAGAGAGTTCGTCACACATCACTGTAAAGGCAATTATTTTTTAATTAGTTGGTTGACAAAACCGCAGAGTCACAAAAACTCCAAATCCGAAAAAAATTTATAGAAAAAACACATGAAAACGCTTCTTTTTTAATAGCCGCCGACCCTGTGTTTGCCGATGAATAGCTATTAAACCTGTAACTAAAAATATAAACTCAACTTGTTATGACTACAGGTGCGGTGTAACGCGTAATGTAAACTGCGGTGTATAGCTGAAGTTTTGGTATCACACCTTGGAGTCCAGAATGAGGTCACCTGCTAATGCCAGAGTGTCCAGGCGGTCTGACAAACAACATGGCGGAGTCTCCTCGTAGAAATAAAGAACGGGCCTTCTGTCCTTTGTCGAAAACTGGTGGAGGTGAAGTCGGGGGTGTTGTGGGCAGAGTTGGGGTCAATTCCTTTTTATCAATTCCAAATTCCATTCCAATTCCTTTTTATCAATTCCTGAGTCAATTCCAATTCCTTTGATTTTGAGAAAAGTCAATTCCAATTCAATTCCAATTCATAAAAAGTCAATTCCTTATAAATTCCACCCAAGAATGAGACTTTTGATACACATAGAACAGCTGTATTAAAACTTGATATAAAATAAAATAATAACACCTAATATAAAATAAAATACATTTTATCTATTATATTTTAAACATATTTAAACATGTTACACTTACTAAACTTCAATATTAGTAGGGTGGAGTACATCTTTAATACCTGATGACGGAGTTGTACTCGTGTGGACGCGGATGTGAGCGTGTTATTTCTATAGACTAACTATAGACTGACCCTGTGGTGGCTACGGCGTGTCGACCCACACCTCACTCAAATAAACTCGTAATAAAAATAAACCAACGTAGGATCTATTATTGTATTTCAATTGATGCAATTATTCACATTATTTATTTTCCGATTATACTATTTTTTAATATCTAATTCTAGCGTGTGGCGAATAAATATACCCTAATAAAATATATCAGGATAACCTCTAGGGCACAAAAGGCATATTAGCGAAGTAATCAAAGGGTCAATTAGAGCGCTTGGCTACGTTGCATAACTTCCTTCCTACTAACACTGGATGTTAACCCAATGTTGATTTAATGTTGCTCCACCGTCTTCAGCGCTTTCCCAATATTAAATCAGCATTGGCTCAACATCTACTGGAAACGCATTCGTTTCAAGGTCCCGATATTTCTTTTGTTCTACCAACTCAAAGGACAAGCGATAGTTATGTTCTAAACCATTCATTCACCTAAGTCTAATCATGACTCGTGATTATTTTATAAACTGTAGACGTACAAATGACAAAAATATAACAGATACGAGAACTAAAATTATGCCCATGAGACAAGCATTACTTTTTAAATACAAATGTTAAAAAATGCTGTTGAGTGACACAAAAGTGATAGTTAAACAGTGTGATCGTGCTTGTGCGAATATATAAGGAAAGCATTAATAAAATAATAGTACAATTATTTCCAGAACTTCAAGCCAGCAAACACGAAACATTGACCCATTGTTGATATATTGTTGGCCCGTCTTTTCCGATGACGGCCCAAGATTAAACCAACGCCGGCTCGGCGTTTCATTTTGATGATAATTCAGCCACTTGATGTTAATTCTCTAACGATATACAGTAGGTGTTGACACTAGTTGAGTTGTCATGAGTCGCACTTCTCGGCATAACTGTTACCGGCTGATTACATCAGTCCGAGGGAGTAAATCAAGGGTGTATAGTAGCAACAAGTAACAAATAACAAGTATATACGCACACACCAATCCTCGATAGTTAGATTGAATTGCTCCAACTTAGCAGGGGCAATTTTGTTACAACTATTATTTAGATTACACATCACAGTCTTATTTAATCTTGATGGCCATAAGTTATTTAAATAAGAGGTTTTTACATAACTTAAATAAACTTTTAATATAATTGACTTATTATTAATATAATACACATATCAATCAACATAGATCAGGGAAAATTCTACTGCAATGACAAAAGTGATGATCACTCATGCGTTTAATAGCGCTTAAAAAATAAACATTGATAAAAAAAGTCAATTCCTTTATCAATTCCGGGCATTTTTTGTCAATTCCAATTCAATTCCAATTCCTTTTTTTTCAATTCCAATTCCTAGTCCAATTCCTGGAATTGAGTCAGGAATTGAGCTCAATTCCCATTCAATTCCGGAATTGACCCCAACTCTGGTTGTGGGCGAATTTATTAGTGAGCTAATAGACAGCGTTACAGAGGATGACAAAGCCACACTGCGCCTGGATGGTATCCCAACGAGGGAAGGGGCAGAGCTCATGACACTTCCCCCCAGCATACCAAACACCGTCCTGAAACCGTTTTCGCTAACGTGCCTGTTGGTCAGAGTGTCATATTCAACAAAAATGATCAAGCAGCAGAAGCCAAGACTACTGTAGCCAACGATGGAATTGATCTGCTAATTTAGATTTTTTTTTTCAGTTCCTCCGATCCTGAGTTTTTGATCAATAAGTTGACCAGAATAGAAAAAAAAGTAACTTAGATTTTTTTTCTTCCGTCCTCCTGCCCTGGGTTTCAAAATAATAACTTCTGTCAACCAACTAATATAAAAACACTGGCCTAATACATCTAGCAACGGATACAGGTATCTGTTAGTCTATCAAGTATTCTGGAATTTCTGCTAACGAGTATCGTTATTGAATTTATTTTATTCATAGATAGGTACGTCTGAAGAAGTCATTTTGGTGTTTTTTTTGTGTTTTTTTCAGGATTTATGTGAATTTGTGATACACTGCAATAAAAGACATATTTTTCTTTGTTTCTTTGTTCTTTTTGCTCACTAAATCACTGGTAGAAATGAATCCAACATTGTACAATTAAAAGAGTTATTTCTTTTGAATGGCACTTTTATCACCTGTTCTGGGGGTTCCCATCACTAGATTTCTCGCAATTACAAACAATTAGATCCCTGCGGTTCTGAACATTATTGAGAGTTATTTTTTGCATCAGACTGAAGTTGATATTAAAGCAATGGGTCATGCATGTAAAACTGTAATCAAAACAAATATATATTTTCCGCCAATAACTACTTTAGATTGCAAAAACTTGCTTAAAAATAATTAGATGCAAGATGTTTTCTTTGTTAGGTCACATGATAGCAGTATATTAAAATATCCCGGATGTAGTGACTTGTCTTAAAAATCGTGTCATAAATATTATAAAACAAACTTATATGATGTTTTTAAATAAATCGTGTTATAAGATATTATAATTATCACTGATATTATATTATTCATAGAATAACTACCAAGCCTCAATAAGCAGATAAGCAGAGTTCAACAGTTACACGCTCCAATAAACACAACAACTTAATCCTTGTACTTACAACTGCAATAATCAAACAGCAGACTACATGAAAGTATAACCAGCGCCAATACACAGTGCCGCACTGCAGACCAACGCGAGACGTTGACCCAATGCTGGTTCAATTTTGGCCCACAGTCTACGGCGTCTACTCGAAACATGTGTTGGCTTTGATATCCGCTACAGCGCACATGTTCCCAACACTGGGGTCATAATCTGTAAATAGCACACACTCACCAAGCCTACATTTCTAGAGGACCAAGCACCATTCAATCGGTGGGGGGGGGGGGGTGTAGTATTTAAAAAAAAAAAACGGGACAGGCTCTTCATGAAATAAAAAATATATTTTAAGACCTGGAGTAGCTGGCCTAATAATTTTTTTCCACGTGTCACCAAGCCGTACGTGTTGAAATTATGCGGGGATACATAATCCAGCTTCCCCCCCTCCCCCCCAGAGATTAAATAGTGCCCCCCTAACAGTTTTGTTGACAATAATTATATAATTAATTTTACTGCCTGCAGTGGGTCTCATATGCATGGTGACTTGAAGTTCTCGGAACGTGGGAACTTTTGAACGTGGGAACTTCTGGAACTTCCGGATATATAGGGCCTATTATTAGGCCTACTAGAAGTATAAATATTTGGTTACTAGCCTGTATGACACTTCGTTTCCATTTTCAAGCTGTGACTGGTGACCTTGCGAGCTATTTTTTAACCATCTAATGAGATAAAAAATATGTTGTTGTTATTGTGGGTCGAGTTGGTTGTGAGTCGAGGGGTTGTGGGTCGAGGGGCTTGTGGGTCGAGGGTTGTGGGTGAGGGTTTGAGGGGGTCAAGGGAGTTATGAAGGTAACCCAATATCAGCCGGCTGGGTCTACGAGCAGACAACACCTGGCAGACAACTGTAGTAGTATAGCATCTTACAAAGCCAAAAGGCAGTAACTACAAGTGATCAAAAGTGAACAGTTAATGCCTATTAGCTTTCCACGGCAATATCGCCGCCCTTCGCTTTGTACTTCTACAGCTCCAATTAGACTGTTATGACGACGATCTCAGCCCTATGGACAATAACAATACCGTGATATTTCTATTACATGTGACGTTTAAAATCATCTACCATCGTGAAATTACATTAACATTTAGAACTAATTATTTCAGCTTTCAGCCGACAAGTATGTTGCAATTGACATGATTTACATTAGTTTAATTTGCTTGCATATAGTCCATATTATTATTATTCACATTGGGACGCAGATGGTTAATTGACTTCATAGTCAAGCCACAAAGCTCACACCAATGCAGGTGACGATAGACCTACCCGGTCCGTCAGTTGGTTGACCCTGCAAATACTCCTATTTTCACCCAAAATCGTCATGGCTCACACAGAATGTCTGGTTATAAACCGCAAGTTTCGATTTTTTAAGCAATTTTACCAAACATATTTCGGGAGATAAACTATGGTTACTAACTGGCAATATACGGGAGAGCTAAAAGAACATCAACACATCCTGTGATGACATCAACAGGACTGAGTGAGTCGTCACCTGGTCAGTCACCACTCGCAAAAACGCCAGGCACTCCACAATGTATATTTAATATTGTCCTGACGTCTATTACACTGGCCCAACATTAAACCAACATTAGCTGAACGACTCCTCTAGCTGGAGAAGCAGTTCATGGTCTTGATCAGAGCACAAACTGCCATTACATTTCGGCAAACAGCAGTAGCAGCATACTTTCGTAGTATGCAGTCACTGCTGTTTGCTTTTGCACGGCAGCGACTATTGGGTGATAACTAAATGATGTATGAACGGATGCTAGAAATATATAAATTATATTAATTTGCAATGCCTTTTACTGCCAAGGCCAAAAATCTACTTTTAATAATACAAAATTTAATATATGTGAAGATAAATATCTTAGCCAAGACCTAACTTCTATATATTGCATAACACTCTGGATGTCAGCGGGGGAAGAGAGACGGGGGGTGGCTACCCCTCCACGAAAGACTTCGGGTGGGCGGGTGAACCAGCCTTTTTGGTGGTCACAGCCCCGCAGCAAACACGAGACGTTGAAAGAATGTTAAGCCTAATGGTGGCCCATCGCTTACAGCACTGGGCCAGCATTGGCCTACCAGTAGATTGGTCCTTACACGCCAAATGTTCACCCAATGTTATTTTCTTCTACAACCCTAGCTCAGCAGTAAACCAGCATTGGCTAAACAACTCGTTTTTGCAGGGGTCTGCTCTGCAAAGGGGAGTAACTGCTCACTTGTAAAGTGAGCAGATACTGCCTTTAGGCTTTGCACGGCAGCTGTAAGTCAATTGTCTGTACTAGGTGATATTGTGTTATCACCCTGATCATGTGGTCGCTGAAAGCCAATCAGCAGATCACATGTTTACTGGTATACAGTGCAGCATACTGAAAAGTCGACCCAGATTCTGTGCGTCTGATTGGTCAGGGAAATTTATCACGTCCAATGATCACTACAAGTGTGGCTATCGTGTCAGAGGCATATAAACCAAGGGTTAGATTTTCAAAGGCAATATATATTATTGCAAAATATTGTATCGATACCATGATAGATTTGATCTCAAGAGTAAAACATCTGTTAGCTTTCCCCAGTTTCAAACTCTCATTGTGGTGGTTTCTTAGGATCATATTGGCCTAGTTTGATCCCAAGGTAGGCATTGTTCTCAGTAAAATCTACTGGCTATCTACAGGGCATAAATCAATAGCCCAACACACAGCTCAAAATTTCGAGACCCCTAACTGTCGTAAAATTGACGACGGAAATCCTAAAAACTCAGCAAATACAGATATTTATTATTATTCAGAAACAACGTTTTGTGAGCCTACTGTAGGCTATGGAATGACAGAAAACTGAACCTATGCGTTTTGCCGTATTTGAGAAGATGTGAGTGATAGTCATTTGGGACACACATTACATGGAAACAAAAAAACAGTGCCCAGAATCCGTTTTGTGAACCATATTAAAACATTATTGGAATAAGTTCCAAAAATGTAAAAATGATGCCAGCTCTCGCCATAAATTTAATGATAGCTGCAACAAATGCTTGAAGAGGTGAGTGGACACATGTGCAATTTTTTTAATTTTTGTAAGAAAATGCAAAAAAATGAAAATAGACTATGTCCACTGCCTTATGAGGAGATTCTGGAGGACATTATTAAGATCGTTTGGACAGAACAATATGGGTATCTCAGGGTTCCCCACAGAAAAAACAATCATCTCGTTGTTCTCTCAAAAATATCAACTTAGCGCCCGCGAGCAGCTTAAAAAACCCTCACACTGCTGCATACAATTTGCAGCATGTGTGGTTGCCCACTAAGTAATATCTGGCACGTTTTTCCTTTAAAAAAACATCTGATAAACAATTGATACTAAAAGCCAATAAATTACAAAATCACTCATTTTTTTTTCAGAACTCATCCGATCGGGCAACCGGCAGTATTGGCACTGTGGTTAACCCTGGGGTATCTCGAAGAATTGAGATACCTGGGGAAGGCTGCACTAGGGTAAAACCTGGGTGAAGTTTTGTTTGGCTGCACTAGGGTAAAACCTGGGTGAAGTTTTGTTTGCCTGCCCTACGCTTCCTCATGGGGCGCAACGAGGGTGAAAATAGAAGTTTCATAGCCATAAAGATGGCAATCTATCAAAATTGTTCTTCTTTCATGACCCCCTCGTAGACATAAAAAAAAACAAAAAAAAAACGAAGCTGGAGGCTATGCCCAAATTTCGGATTCTTATGTGCATATGTGGTATATTTGCTACTGCTACTGTATTGCGGGGCACTCGTTGAATACCCTGATGTATCTAAAAACTAGAACTCTCAACAGCGACAACTCCTCAGTAGTTTTCTTCAGCTGCTTCAAACAGTTCAAGTGTCTGGGTGATGTTTTGGATTCTGTATCCCTAAAGTTTACCCAATTTGCAACATTGAGGTGCCATCTTTTGAAATTTGGACGTTTTTATAATGGCAGTGTCTAGCCGTATGTGACCGTATCGCTTCCCGCGTTTGCTATTCGTACGTGTTCCTGTCCAAACTCGTTGTATTGCTAATCATACGTGACCGTATCGCTAGTTCATCTTGCTAAGCGTACATAATCACATACATGTCGTCTGCGTCGCTATACATACATGACCTCCACAACGTGTTACGGAACGTAGTGGAGGGCGAGATCGCTCTAACTAAGTTTACTGTGCTAATCATATGAGATTACGTACAGGCAACCTGTATCACTAACAGTACATGTAAAAAACACGCGAGGCATCAGTTTGATGTTTGCCCATCCTCATCTCACTCATCTGACTGTGTAGTGGTGTACAATCAATTTGTGACGCCCCCCACTTTTAATAAATTTTAAAGGTCACGTCAGGAAAATATAAACAATTGAAAATTTGGATCGAGCTGGTATGAACAGTATAAACGGCGGCCATTTTGTTTGAATTTCTGTAGTCTATAAACAACATTCAGCTCCCCCGTCTGGAAACGAAGTGTCAGACAGGTGCCCCATCTAAGTCACATACAGCATGTGTGTTTATGTTATACCCAGGGGTCGAAATTTGTGCAATCCCGCTATCCCATGACTAATAAAAAAAATGGTCGGGATAGTCAGTCTGTATAGTAACTATCCCGTCGGGATAATGCCATTTGGGGATCTTATCACACATGCGCTAGCTATAGTATATCCTAGTAGTAGCACTAGTGGAAATCCGCTGTTCTGTGCAAGGGAGATCAGCGCTAAAATGGGCAAATCTACAGTCAACTTGTGGCACCGAGGAGTCACAGTGGTGCATGTTGATATGGTTCACCTGCCGGCTGTGTATAGTCTAGATCTGTGTATACTGCAATAGTGTGTATACAGTATATAGGGCTATATATAGGCCCACCACTATATTGCAGATACTACATGCACGTGCCCCAGTTTCACGGTGTCTTGTCCTTGGCGTCTAGTAATGAGGCCTTCTATGGGTGGGGTATCAGTAGTGAAGTACTTGCTAGTGATGAGGATTAAGAGGAGGAGGATAACGATATGGAGTTAGATGAAGTATTTTTGAATAGATATTAATAGGATCTATAGGCGAGGCACAGAAAGCTTATAAATACTATGTTATGTGACATCTTCAATAACTGACTTATCACAATTAAACTGATTTTCACAACACAACAAGATCACTTTATTATATTCTTAGCAATAGGCCTAGCTGAGCTGTGAAGTGTGTTTTTTAATTACTGACCTTCAAATTTGACATCATCAATTGTAATTGATTCATGTGTAACCATGGTAACAGCTGTTATGAATTTAGTAAGAGGGGTGATACACTCAAATTTGAAATGTGTCGATTCAAATTTTGTGCGCTCTGTGTCTGGCCTGCCAGATATCCCGGGGGATAGTTAAATCTCGATCTCACTATCCCCCTTGTCTAGTGGATCACATGAGTTATTTCTACCCCTGTATACCGGGTACATGTTAAACCGTATGATTTGCAATACAGATTGTGTGTAAAGTATACCGTATGAATAGCAATACAGGTGATGTGAACAGTGTATACCGAATGAATAGCAATGCTGGTGGTGTTTACGGTATACTGTATCATTCGCAATACAGGTGAAGTGTACGTTAATCAGTATGATTAGCAACATAAGTGGCGTGTACATGATCTCGTAGCAATAGCAAAACATACAACCCATAGACTTGTCATACGGTCACGTACGCATAGACACTCCGTTTTATAATTTAGCTCAGCCTCAAATTTTGATCTAGACTAGCAGAGCATTTATTTTTTCTTGCTCAGTGTCAGTGGCCGATGAAAAAATGTGAAATCAATGTGGTCAAATATTTCTTTTATCATGTCAGCAGTTATGAAAAAAGGCTCAGCATGATTTTTTTGGACAATTTTAAAACTTATTGAATCTGGAGCCTACCTATCATAATCAAATTAAAAATGCTCAACCAGGGTCGCATGATTTTCGGCGAGTTCTCCGTCAATTTTAACCCGATTTCCTTAAACTTTTGCAGAGGCCATTTTCTATTAAAATCCTAACAGGGGTGAAAAATTTGAAAAATTATATTTAATATTTCGAAAGTTAGACCATTTGCCATGTAATAAAATTCTAGAATTATCGTATTATTCCTAATAAACGCACCCCATTCATAAACGCGCCCCCCCCCCCCCCCGTTACGCACTCCTCACCGTTTTTCTTGTACCCTGTATTGCCAGAAAATCAGCTGGTGTCAACATGGTTGAGCCATGGTCAGTGTTGTGAGCGTGGGTGTAAACGCGGTATGCAAATGTTACATCCCAGCTAACACGAGGCATTCCTCATTGATGGTGTTTTAATGTTGGCACACTGTCTCCGACGCTGGCCCAACATTGAAACAGCATTGGATGAATGCCTCATGTTTGCTGGGATGTAGCCTAGTTCTTGTACATGTTGTTTTAACACTGGGCTAACGTCTTACAGGGGGACCAGCATTGAATAACACCTGTGTGTGTTGGGTAATTCATCGTTGAGTTGAGTCAGCATGACAACAGCGTGTCAGTTTTGCTCATAACAAAAGTAATGACTGTTTATTGCACTAGCTCAGTAATCATTGATTTACAGATTTACAAGCACCCCTAGCTGTTAAATTCCATGCGTGTAATGCGACACCAATGTATAGGCTTGATGCTAAGTAAGATTTGAAGCCTCTGTTTATCGTGCTAGCCCATGTTTTGGCCGTTAGCAGTTGGTATCCACTTTTCATCCAAATATGTGAGGTGTGGATCTTGTTCCACTATAGTAGCACCGAGGCATAGGACTTGACACGTGCTTAACTCTAGATGAGCTGTTGCAGCATTGAACCAATGTTAGCACACATGTATACACGATGTCCCTGCAGAGATGATATACCGCCATTTAATCAATGGCAGGCAAAGGTCGGCAAGAGTAGATGACGTCATCGGGATGGTCTGCTTCTAGGCAAACATTCTTAGGCCTACAAACTCTGTGAAATTAAACGTAAATTTAATCAGTTAGGCCTATAGACATATAGACTCTATATAATTTTAAGAAGTTTTTAGGGCTGTTAGGATTAATAGAGAATGGCCTTTAAAAATATGAATGAAATCGGTTTAGAATTGACGGAGAAATCGTCAAAAATCATGCGATCCTGGTTAATTTGACGGCGAGTAGACTATTATTTCTATAGACTATATACTCGCCATCAGATTAACTTGTATCGCATGTTTTTCGCCGATTTCTCAGTCCATTCTCACCCGATTTTGATGAAATTTCATCAAAACATATTATGTAGACCCTAGTTCAAAAGTTAGACCATTTGACATGTAGACTATTTGAATTTACGACGTCCCTCTATAAACCCATTAAACTGGTTAAATTAAAGTTTGTTTTTAGCCCTGAATTGCATTACATGCCAGATGATCTAACTTTTTAGCTATACAATATTTTCAGATGAAAATTTCACGGTAGTCGACGAGTGACTCGCAAATGGTCCATACAAAATTTCATGAAAATCGGTTGAAATTGACTGAGAAATCGGCCAAAACATGCGATACAAGTTAATCTGACGGCGGGTATAGTATACTGGTCAGTAATCAGTAGACTAGCCGCCTTAGGACTAGCCTCTAACGTGTTAGGTAGGCTAGGGCCGCTAGGCCTAGGCTAGGGCCTAGACCTATATTAGGCCTAGGCCTAGACTACATGTATTATATAAATATTATAATTATAGTAAAAATCACATTAAATCTACCACTTTTGCGTTGCATGCTTTTCGCTGATTACTCACACAATTTTCATCCGATTGTAATGAAATTTGGCAAGCATTATTTTCTAGTCTAACGGCAACTTCCCTGAAAATTTCAAGAAAAAATATAATGTAGTTTAAAAGTTAGACCATTTGACATGTAGTTTTTGCAAATTATGACGCTCCTCTATTAACCCATTAAACGCTATCAGCCTCAATCACGAAATTCCACTACATGTCAAATGGTCTAACTTTTGAAATACTCATTCAAATTTTACGAAATTTTCAGGGTAGGCGCCGGAATGCTTGAAAAGATAGCTTGCAAAATTTCATGGAAATTGATTCAGAATTGACTGAGAAATCGGCGAAAAACACCCAACGCTGGTGGAAGTTGACTGCAACTATATATAGTAGAACTAGGCTATAGAGTATAGGCTATACGGTATACCTATTCAATTTGAATTTCAAGATTGGAAAACAGATCAAAACCTTACCTATAACAAACCAGTCTTTTATGATACACTTATTTCACATTATTTGTCGAATTGCATTAAAATATATTCATAAATAAAATTGATTGGATCTAACAATAGGTTTAGCCGATGTATTGTGGACACACTGGGTTTTTTTTCACGTTAATTTTCCTCAATTCACCTGAACGTCAACCATGTCAACACTGGTTTTCTACTTCCGTTAGACTTTTTACGCATGCGTCAATTGCAGGTTCCCTTCCAGCCTACAGGGATCATAGATTTTCCGGGTTGGTATTAGGGCCTAATAGCCACAGAACATAAGTATAATTATTTCTATGTTAATAGTCATAAACCAACTCGGACCCTAACCAACCTGGACCCCATGATTATATAACCAACTCGGACACTGCTCAAACCCTGATGATAGGCCTATTAATATTAGCACAGTCAGTTCCTATGATTATATAACCAGCTCGGACACTACTTGGACCCTTCTGATACCCTGCTAACAATTTCACGTTGTAATAACGTCCCAACAACGTACAGCATTGGTACTTAGGACGTAACTCTGTGAACTCCCATTTACGTCCTTAGAACGTAAAACATAAATGTAACGTTATTGGGACGTTCTGGGGACGTTAGGGTTATTATGACTACGTTCTTAGCACGCCCTCGTTACATTCATCCATGAATGACGAAAATGGGACCTTAACGAACGTTATATTACGTACAGTGTTTGCAGGGTAGGCCCTAATGAGGCTATATGTAGGCTACATGATGTACAGACATATTATTACCCCACCCATAGAAGGCCCCATTAATAGTTGGATCTTTCCAAGACTTGTGTTATATTTTTTCTCTCTTGTAGATGAGCGTGCGCATCAGAATTTAGGCCACGCATTACAAAAAAATATGTTTTTTTTCGCTCTGCGTGCGCATAGGATTGTTGACGATTTCCGTAAAAAACTTGTTAATTTCAGGAGGTAAAAAACAATTATCCAGCTATGACTTTTTGGGTGTGCGGTGATCGCGGCCTTCGACGATTTCGGCTCGGGTGATCTCGGACCGTCTCGAGGTGATCTCGCCCGGTGATCTCGACCCGTCCGAGGTGATCTCGCCCGGTGATCTCGCCCGGTGATCCCAAGCCCCACAAGCACCGCTGCCTGTGCGGCGCGCATGACCGTAGATCTCGCCCTGTGATCCAGCCCAATACGGCAACTAACACGTTAATGTTACACTGTCTGTAGGCCTACCATACGGAATACGGCGTTCGCTCAACGGTTTGTGCTCAATCACTGAAGTTGAGCAACGTCGCGCCCGGTTCATAATTGGATGGGTGAACGCCTGGGACTGCCAGGTGCTGTATACACTCGTGGGGCTCAGAAAACCACGTAAATCAGATGGCTCGTCTGACTGACTTCGAGTTAGACGTAAAAGAACCTCAATGGACGTAGGCGCAGTTTTCATCCGACGAGACCACACAAAATCCACAACATGGAGTCCTTGGCACATATATAAGGCCATGATTGATATCATGAATGATAACAGTTAATCCCGTGACGCGATAGCACAATAGTGCGTACTGCCATGTAATATACTGATACAGATACCAGACATTTATTACATGGTAAATAGAATAACTTTTAACCAATACAATAGTTTTCAATAAAATTATGAGGGTAGTCGCCGCATCACTTATAAATAGACTATTACTTAAGAATTGACTGAGAAATCAGACAGAATCATTAATCTAAAGTGAATAATAATATTTTTTTATATAACCTCACTAATGCGCTGCCGATTCTTGGGCGGTGACACCAGAACACAACAAACAACAAGTGAGACTGTAAAGTACACTTAATTCAATAATTTATTCGTAATTTCCAATGCTGACATGCAGTTATATACACAGGCTATATCAGATGTGATGAAATTATATGGATAGGCCCTATGACGTGATACATGAATTGATACTATCAGATAGTTTATCAGGGGTGAATATGATATAATATATGAAATGATACTATCAGATATAGTTCATTAGGGGTGAATATAATATGAGTGAGATTGCTCATAGTCTACGAAGACGGTGGGCCTAATCAGTGGCGATCCAAGGGGGGTAGGGGGTTAGAAGGCTTAAACCCCCCTCAGAAAAAAATCATTATCTTATTTAAGGGTTTCCTTATGATTTGGTGATATACTGAGTGAGGAGCAGTGCTCAATATGCCTTAGATTGCATGAGAAAGCCTTTGGAAATCAAAAATTCCACGGGGGCGGGCCCTTCGACCCCCTTATAGTTAAATATATATTTTAACCCCGCCTCAGTGAAAAGCTAGATCAGCCACTGCGTATATATATACCAGCACAGAGTCGCAGCAATTTCATGGCTGTGATCTCCTCGCTCCTGTATTGATCTCACTGCACAGTGAGGCGCGCGTGTATCTCCTGAGCGTTTGCCAGCTGATGACGGCGAACATTTCCTTCTGATAGCAGACGCATGTTCAGCTTCAGCTGCCTTGCTTCAGTGTTCAGGATGCTGGAGAGATGGTACAATCCTGTCGAAGGGCGCGTCTCGGCATTCACCTTCTGGTGCCACCCTTCGACATCGTTGTTTGTTCGGACTCTTTTTCCAAATGTTCGCCTTCAGTTGTAGTGCTGTGAACACTGGTGGAATGTGCTCTGCAGGTAGCAGCAGTAGTGACAGCAGTTTCTTCACGTACTTGTGAGTGCTGTCATCATTCACATAGGCTCTCTTCAGTCCAAGCTCTTGAGTCTTGCGCCACAGTGCCTGGCCCCAGTGAAAGGCACATCCTTGTAACTGGGTTTCAGGGAGAACACTGGCCACAGCCTTCCAGGTCGCGCTCTCAAAGTCTGTCACAAACTCTTCAACGCTAGGGGCGCTGAGCAGAAGATTGAAGACTGATCGAAGCACTGCTTTGTAGTCTCTCTTTCTCCTGCTCGAAATCAAGCAGAAGAGAAGTGGAAATTGCTTGACGTTGTCATTCTTTCTCAGGAAGGCGTGTATCGTCCACAGCTGATAGAAGGGCTTGCGCACGACCTTAAAGGTGCCGTCTGCGTACCATCTCTTGGCTCCTGCCAAAAGATTCAGCTGTGCGTCTGTTGCTAATATTAACTGACGCTCTCCATCCACCTGCAACACAGAAATGAAAGAAAAATATAAGAATAATTCGTTTACAATCCGTCTGGATATCATTATTACTGTATATGCTTGAATTATATCTGTTTGACATTCATTTTTATATATTACTTATTATGATATATTATATATGATTATATATCATGTATATGGTTATATATTATATTTTATTATATTACATATGATTATATAATATTATATATGATTTCATTATCTTCATTTCACTTTACGTTTAATGTCTTAATCTCAATTATTAAATTTTAATTCATCTTATTTATTTTATGTATATTTAATAGTATATATTTCATTGGTTAATTTGCTTATTATATATTATGCAATACTAATCAAAGAATACCTCCCAACGATCTATAGGCTAACACGACACACAATTAAATCCAAGTCACAGAAATGTATTTTTGGTGGATAAAAACACACCTTACCTCGCTATATTGCAGGTAGATATATTTTGATCTTTAACCGTTTCAAGCCTGAGTTTACTAAGCTTTGTCATCTTCATCCACTACAAACCGCAATTCTCGACTTGTGATAGATGTTATGAAGATGACTTGAATTGGGTGACACTTATAAAAAACATATCGTTATTATTAAAACAGTTCTAGGAAAATTGTCTAGGAAGATTAAGTTATTTTTCACAGTTGCAAAATGACGCGTTGATGCATCGTGAGGGTTTAAAGGATTATTATTTCAAAAATGGGTAATCCCAAATACAAAAGGTGATGACGTCACGTCATATTCCCTTTGTCAATATTCTACAAATACCTTTGATTTACTGTGCCCCGTGATTCACTGTGCCCCGGTTTCCCCTATATGAAAAACTACAAAGCCTAAGGACCAGCTAGTATTATCAGTGATTATAGGCCTATGTCTATATCCAGTAATCATGCTTTTCAATTATATGCCTACTTCGGTGTTCACTGGGGGAAACACGACACATCGACCCAATGTTGGCCCACCGTCTACGACGGCGGCCCAACATTTGGTCGGTTTGCCGTGTATTCCCCTTTAGGCCTTGCCGTGTCGTCCTCTCAGGCACTGGGGCTATATAGGCCCTAACTGTTTGCTGGAATTTAACACAATACAATTTGTTGAAAAATCACATGTTTGCTAGGCCACAGATATCAAATATTTCACACTTAGATACAAGAAGGCACATTTCTTCCCCCAATTTTTTTGCAGTTAAATTTCTTGAATATTCAAGTATAACTGCAAAAAAGTGTTATGCCTACCCCAGTTGACTGTACAGCTGTCACCTGGTGCGTTTGATGTGCTATAGGCCTACACCAGTACACCTATACACGAATAAAGGAAGTATCCCTTGTAAACATTCAACAGGCAAAGGTGTTTCCTAGCTCCCAAGTGGCACGTGAGAACTGGCATTATGTAGCATTTTTGGGCCGAATTGACTGGCAGCTTAGAACTATAGTAGTACGATGGCCCGCGCGGGTGCCATAATTACAAGTTCCGCATGCTGGCGAGCGACTTTCAACAACACAATTTACCAGCTGAATCTTAGCGTGCGTTTGGTAATTAATGCTTGGTTTCAACTTTTTACCAATTAGGCTAATCTATGTAGACCGGGGCGACCCTGAGGCTATGTAGGCTATAAATATCACAGAAATATGTTTGCACATATCATATGTCCAACGTTGGGGGAATCCCATCTTCACTCTGCCATGTGATTTGCTGCACGCAATCCCATGGCCTCACGTTATACTGTCATCTGCCCAGATACAAATATCTTCGGACCAATCACATTGGTAAGCAACGTGAACAAATCGTCTAACCCTGGGTGTGACTGTCCCGGAAATCTGTGCCGCACATTGTGAGTGGTCACCGCTGACGTCATTCACAGGCACTAATAAATATTCATGTTCACATAACCCCTCTCTAATAAACAGTTCCCGTACACACTAGTTGTCCAGGCTTGAGCTATGCTCTGCGTGTATTAAGACTGGACTGATGCAGATGGGGGAATCCAAGCATTGTTCAAAATAATAGCATTTCATAATTTTAAAATAATTATCCGGTGCTTATACCCCACATAGCAATATAATGGCTCCCAGTGGCACCACAGAGAATTTTGTAAAAGCGGAATGTAGGCCTATATCTGGAACTTATATCATGCAATGTTACATAGTGTCTCCCGGTGGCACCACAGAGAATTTCATAAGTGTTTAATATTTATCTGGTACTTATATCCCGCACAGTGGCTCCCAGTGGCTCCCAGTGGCACGACAGGACATTAACTGAATGCTTACATGCATAACTGGCAATTTTCTAACTTACATGCATAACTGGCAATTTTCTAACTTATTTATACATAGTGGCTCAGTGGCTTCAGAGAGCTTGATAAGAGGTATACTGATGGTATATCTGACACTTATATTCCGCATAGTCACATAGTGACTCCCAGTGGCACGGCAGGACATCAACTTAAACTAGTGTTCAATTGCAAAATGCGCATGCCTGGGACGGTCAAGTGTAGGCCAACAGTTGCCTATTGAGTACAGATTGACGGCATTAATATAGCCACTGAACTGATTACAGGATACTACTTGAACGAGACATTGATCCAATGCTGTTTTAATGCTAAGCCAACGTCTGCGACGCTGGCCCAACATTGAACCAACATTAAATAAATGTACAATGTTTGAGAGAAATTCCTCTGCAGCCCAGCAAACACAAGACATTTGTATAACATTTATACAACGTCGGCCAAACGTTTTCGACGTTGGTCCAACATTGCATGAAGTCATACAAATGTTTTGTGTTTACTGAGTGTCAATACAAGCTTTTGGGGTCAAGCAGTTTCCAAATCCCTGCAGTAATACAGGCAGTTTGTTTGCAAGCCAGCGACCAAGTAGGGGCAAGGGCAAAGTGCTTTGAATTATTAACTCATAGATGTCGCTCAAGTATATATGAACTTGCTGTGATTTGAGAACTTGCTCTAAATGAGGCTTTGGGTATGAAACGCATATTTAGTGTTATTATGGAATAGGGCCTTGGCCCACCCACGGGCACTATTGCCTTCTGGGGGATCCTTGTCCCGCGAATTTTGACAGTTGACCACACCTTTAAGGTTTACATGCATATGCGGTAATTTTCTAACTCATTTATATATATATATAGTGGCTCCCAGTGACACCACAGAGCACTTCGTAAGTGCGGAATGTATACCTGGTACTTATCATGCATAGTTGCATAGTGGCCCCCGGTGGCACCACAGAGCATTTCATAAATCTTTAATATTTATTTAGTACTTATAGGCCAAAACTGTGTTGTCGCATAGTGGCTCCAAGTGGCACCACAGAACATTTCGTGCAAGTGGAATGTATATCTGGTACTTATTTCATGCATGGTTACATAGTGGCTCCCGGTAGCACCACAGATCATTTCGTAAATGCGGAATGTATAGTGGCACGGCAGGTCATCAACTGAAGGTTTACATGCATAAGTGACCATTTTCTAACTCATTTATATATAGTGCTTCCAGTGGCACCACGGAGCATTTTGTAAGTGCGGAATTTAAATCTGATACTTATATCCTGCTTAGTTGCATATATTGGCGATTTTTATGAGACACGGCCGCCAATATTTTTTTCTCAAAATATTTCCAACAGTTTTAATTTCGATTTCGGAATGGCTGAATTTATAACTCGACTTATGCAACTTTTATAGGATTAAGAGCCACCTAGATTTGTCCACATGAATAAAAGGTCTTAATTGGTCTTTTAGTAAATTAATGTTAGGACAATAGGTCAGATATAACTGAATATAATCAGACATTTTTCATTTCAGTGAAAGCAGTACTATTCTAATGAGTCCCTAGCTTTGCTCAAATCGGCCGTTATGGCCTCACGCGATTCCGCCAGACCGAGGTGCATGATGTGCATCATCCGATGTCTCATCTCGTTAACATTCACATAAATTAACTAGCCACACTTTTCCATGGTGCCTTGGGAAATTCCACCCACGTGTTTTGGCAGACATATTATAAAATCCTTTCGGATACTTAAAGGGACCCCTTGGGATGAGACATTTTCAATTTTGTCAATTTTGAAAATTTAACTTATGTGAAGCTATACAGCCTACTGATCTTAACTAAGAATACAAAAAAGTCAAAAAACTATTTAAAAGCACCGAAAAAGAGTGAAATAGTTAAATTTCCAGGTCGTATATTGCCATGTAAACAAAACAAGTCAGCAATATACAGCACTTTAAACCACATATTCCCATGTCTTGGACGGGGAGATCAGAGCAATCACCCCTAATTGGTGTCTGATTGGTGTCTTATAGCCAGGACATGAGGTGATACACTTGCAACACTGATTGTCTACCCAACGCTGGGCCCACGGCATCACCATGTGGCCCAATGCTGTAGGAACATTTAACCGTGCTTTAGCAAGTGTTTAGGTGTACAAAAAGTTTGTTTGGGTTTTATGCGGTTTCATAGAACTGTTGATAACAAATATTTTTAAAAATCTAAAAATCCTGAAAAAAAATCTATCATGATCTTGGGGATACACTACTTCATTACAAAACTGAAAAACGAAAATTGATGTTATCCCAAGGGGCTGCTTTAATAAATTTTAATTTATCTTTTTTTAATCAAAATATTTTTTCTTTTCTCACGCCTAGCGCACAAATTTATCGCAGTTCGTGCAAACACACAAATCAACATTTAAGCAAATTTTGGTTGCAATTAAATATTTTTATAGCAAATACGCCACCTTGCCGAGTGGTGGCGTGTTCTACCTGTGAGCATTTGGCCTGTGGTATGTTAATGAGTTGTCAGATCGCTGCCGTCACGCATATGCCGGCATAATACATTACTGTGACTAGATGCAACACGAGTTGAGCGAACCGATATAAAACGAGCGATTATGACGCGGTTTCACAATTTCTCTTAAGGAGAATATATATAAATAAAAAAAAATGTTTGTATATGTTCTTTGCGGGAGTATTTCCAATCCAAATGTATACAAGAAGGCACATTTCTTCCCCCATTTTTTATGCAGTTAAATTTCTTGAATATTCAGGTATAACTGCAAAAAAGTGTTATGCCTACCCCAGTTGACTGTACAGCTGTCACCTGGTGAGTTTGATGTGCTATAGGCCTACACAGTACACCTATACACGAATAAAGGAAGTATCCCTTGTAAACATTCAACAGGCAAAGGTGTTTCCTAGCTCCCAAGTGGCACGTGAGAACTGGCATTATGTAGCATTTTTGGGCCGAATTGACTGGCAGCTTAGAACTATAGTAGTACGATGGCCCGCGCGGGTGCCATAATTACAAGTTCCGCATGCTGGCGAGCGACTTTCAACAACACAATTTACTAGCTGAATCTTAGCGTGCGTTTGGTAATTAATGCTTGGTTTCAACTTTTTACCAATTAGGCTAATCTATGTAGACCGGGGCGACCCTGAGGCTATGTGGGCTATAAATATCACAGAAATATGTTTGCACATTTCATATGTCCAACGTTGGAGGAATCCCATCTTCACTCTGCCATGTGATTTGCTGCACGCAATCCCATGGCCTCACGTTATACTGTCATCTGCCCAGATACAAATATCTTTGGACCAATCACATTGGTAAGCAACGTGAACAAATCGTCTAACCCCGGGTGTGACTGTCTCGGAAATCTGTGCCGCACATTGTGAGTGGTCACCGCTGACGTCATTCACAGGCACTAATAAATATTCATGTTCACATAACCCCTCTCTAATAAACAGTTCCCGTACACACTAGTTGTCCAGGCTTGAGCTATGCTCTGCGTGTATTAAGACTGGACTGATGCAGATGGGGAAATCCAAGCATTGTTCAAAATAAGAGCATTTCATAATTTTAAAATAATTATCCGGTGCTTATACCCCACATAGCAATATAATGGCTCCCAGTGGCACCACAGAGAATTTTGTAAAAGCGGAATGTAGGCCTATATCTGGTACTTATATCATGCAATGTTACATAGTGTCTCCCGGTGGCACCACAGAGAATTTCATAAGCGTTTAATATTTATCTGGTACTTATATCCCGCACAGTGGCTCCCAGTGGCTCCCAGTGGCACGACAGGACATTAACTGAATGCTTACATGCATAACTGGCAATTTTCTAACTTACATGCATAACTGGCAATTTTCTAACTTATTATACATAGTGGCTCAGTGGCTTCAGGGAGCTTGATAAGAGGTATACTGATGGTATATCTGACACTTATATTCCGCATAGTCACATAGTGACTCCCAGTGGCACGGCAGGATATCAACTTAAACTAGTGTTCAACTGCAAAATGCGCATGCCTGGGACGGTCAAGTGTAGGCCAACAGTTGCCTATTGAGTACAGATTGACGGCATTAATATAGCCACTGAACTGATTACAGGATACTACTTGAACGAGACATTGATCCAATGCTGTTTTAATGCTAAGCCAACGTCTGCGACGCTGGCCCAACATTGAACCAACATTAAATAAATGTACAATGTTTGAGAGAAATTCCTCTGCAGCCCAGCAAACACAAGACATTTGAATAACATTTATACAACGTCGGTCAAACGTTTTCGACGTTGGTCCAACATTGCATGAAGTCATACAAATGTTTTGTGTTTACTGAGTGTCAATACAAG
The DNA here is from genome assembly GCA_964017125.1 of Flabesymbios commensalis. NCBI lineage: Eukaryota > Metazoa > Annelida > Polychaeta > Terebellida > Flabelligeridae > Flabesymbios > Flabesymbios commensalis. Next base: position 103,785,427 of record OZ024902.1, read on the forward strand.
CTTTTGGGGTCAAGCAGTTTCCAAATCCCCGCAGTAATACAGTCAGTTTGTTTGCAAGCCAGCGACCAAGTAGGGGCAAGGGCAAAGTGCTTTGAATTATTAACTCATAGATGTCGCTCAAGTATATATGAACTTGCTGTGATTTGAGAACTTGCTCTAAATGAGGCTTTGGGTATGAAACGCATATTTAGTGTTATTATGGAATAGGGCCTTGGCCCACCCACGGGCACTATTGCCTTCTGGGGGATCCTTGTCCCGCGAATTTTGACAGTTGACCACACCTTTAAGGTTTACATGCATAAGTTGTAATTTTCTAGCTCATTTATATATATATATAGTGGCTCCCAGTGACACCACAGAGCACTTCGTAAGTGCGGAATGTATACCTGGTACTTATAATGCATAGTTGCATAGTGGCCCCCGGTGGCACCACAGAGCATTTCATAAATCTTTAATATTTATTTAGTACTTATAGGCCAAAACTGTGTTGTCGCATAGTGGCTCCAAGTGGCACCACAGAACATTTCGTGCAAGTGGAATGTATATCTGGTACTTATTTCATGCATGGTTACATAGTGGCTCCCGGTAGCACCACAGATCATTTCGTAAATGCGGAATGTATAGTGGCACGGCAGGTCATCAACTGAAGGTTTACATGCATAAGTGACCATTTTCTAACTCATTTATATATAGTGCTTCCAGTGGCACCACGGAGCATTTCGTAAGTGCGGAATTTAAATCTGATACTTATATCCTGCTTAGTTGCATATATTGGCGATTTTTATGAGACACGGCCGCCAATATTTTTTTCTCAAAATATTTCCAACAGTTTTAATTTCGATTTCGGAATGGCTGAATTTATATCTCGACTTATGCAACTTTTATAGGATTAAGAGCCACCTAGATTTGTCCACATGAATAAAAGGTCTTAATTGGTCTTTTAGTAAATTAATGTTAGGACAATGGGTCAGATATAACTGAATATAATCAGACATTTTTCATTTCAGTGAAAGCAGTACTATTCTAATGAGTCCCTAGCTTTGCTCAAATCGGCCGTTATGGCCTCACGCGATTCCGCCAGACCGAGGTGCATGATGTGCATCATCCGATGTCTCATCTCGTTAACATTCACATAAATTAACTGGCCACACTTTTCCATGGTGCCTTGGGAAATTCCTACCACGTGTTTTGGCAGACATATTATAAATTCCTTTCGGATACTTAAAGGGACCCCTTGGGATGAGACATTTTCAATTTTGTCAATTTTGAAAATTTAACTTATGTGAAGCTATACAGCCTACTGATCTTAACTAAGAATACAAAAAAGTCAAAAAACTATTTAAAAGCACCGAAAAAGAGTGAAACAGTTAAATTTCCAGGTCGTATATTGCCATGTAAACAAAACAAGTCAGCAATATACAGCACTTTAAACCACATATTCCCATGTCTTGGACGGGGAGATCAGAGCAATTGCCCCTAATTGGTGTCTGATTGGTGTCTTATAGCCAGGACATGAGGTGATACACTTGCAACACTGATTGTCTACCCAACGCTGGGCCCACGGCATCACCATGTGGCCCAATGCTGTAGGAACATTTAACCGTGCTTTAGCAAGTGTTTAGGTGTACAAAAAGTTTGTTTGGGTTTTATGCGGTTTCATAGAACTGTTGATAACAAATATTTTTAAAAATCTAAAAATCCTGAAAAAAAATATATCATGATCTTGGGGATACACTACTTCATTACAAAACTGAAAAACGAAAATTGATGTTATCCCAAGGGGCTGCTTTAATAAATTTTAATTTATCTTTTTTTAATCAAAATATTTTTTCTTTTCTCACGCCTAGCGCACAAATTTATCGCAGTTCGTGCAAAGACACAAATCAACTTTAAAACAAATTTTGGTTGCAATTAAATATTTTTATAGCAAATTCTGTTCTACCTGTGAGCATTTGGCCTGTGGTATGTTAATGAGTTGTCAGATCGCTGCCGTCACGCATATGCCGGCATAATACATTACTGTGACTAGATGCAACACGAATTGAGCGAACCGATATAAAACGAGCGATTATGACGCGGCTTCACAATTTCTCTTAAGGAGAATATATAAAAATAAAAATAAATGTTTGTATATGTTCTTTGCGGGAGTATTTTCAATCCAAATGTATACTATGCCATCCAAGTTGGCTGCTGGCAGTAAAAGATAATAAAAAAAAAAAAAATGAAAAAAATAATTTTGAAAATTGGGTTAAAATCGTACAGTAACACCTAGATGATCATCATTAGCATGACTCCAATCACGAGAATTTTGGACGTAGCAATTTTTAAAAATTACATTTATAAATATACGACTAGACAGCTGATTCGACTTGGGTATATTTCTATATATTGTTTTTCAATCTCCAGGGAATAATATTTCCTCGTAGATTGGATTGTTCACTATATTTTACATAATAGTTTAGAGCAGTATAATAGCAATTATCTTGGCATTTGTACATGAAATATATTCACCCAGATCCTTACGTATTCATGTATAATTGTGTCATGTGTCCGAAAAAGACACCTTCACTCCATCATACCACTGTGTTAGACAACCAAGTTAGGTTTTCACATTAATCTCATTCAGCAATTCCATAGTCTACAACGTATCTCATCGTTTTACTTCAAGAAATACAGAATCAAGACCTACCATAATACTTCAGATATGTGTCAGACTTTCATTGTGCCACTGCTGCTCGTGACAGAGAGTGATTGCCAACAATAACCTGGCATGGTTATTATGTATGTCATACACTTTTAAGTACTACACAGTTAGACAATAAGCCTGTAAACTTAATTGCTTTATTAGCTAAATAATTTTACATACACAATTTCAAGATGGCCGAAAGATGTGAAAGTGAGGGTTTTACTTCGTCGACCCTAGATCAACACGGTGCTCGACCTAAAGACTTATTTTTCTCTAAGTCACGCCAATAAATCGGCACTTAGAGTTGCTAGACAAAATAGAAGAAGGAGCAAACTATCAAGGAGCGAGTCTTCAAGAAGACCCTCTCCAATTCACCGCCGATCATCCCGACGATCGAGGAATCCACCTAAGTTCAAGATAGCAACATTCTATTCGAACGATTTTGAGCTGTGGTTCAATCAGATAGGAGCTCAATTTGATCTTCACGACATCACAGACGACGACAAACGTTATCGGCTAACCTGTGCTGCATGTCGGGCGAGGTCTCATCGGACGTTCGAGATGTCTTACTACAGCCTTTCCTCAGTCATAAGTACATTAGCCTGAAAGCAGTTCTGATCGAGCGCAGGGGATTGACGACACCTGTAACAATGTTAAGTAACAGGTGTCTAAATCGGGGTTCCCGTAAGTAAAGGGTATAATAAACATGCTGTCCTGGGCTGTTTACATGTGAACCACATGGTGGAGACGGTACTGTGACAAGTACTAATTGTCACACAGCAGGTACCCTAGTTCTGGAGGCCTGTGTGAGTCGGTTCTCGGAAACAGCCCAGGAATGTCAATGTATATCAAGGTAAGGATCGTGATTGGTGGAGACGTCATTTCACCACAGGAAGTGACCGCGCCCGTCGGGATCCGCTATAAAGGAAGGCGCCCACAGCCTTAGAGAGAGAAATTGGGGAGTATTCTAACAAAGACGTTTCAGGTTTGGCTAAGTTTAGTGGGAGTTGCTTCGGTATCTAACATCTTGTAGATCACTGAAGCAACATCAAAATTATCAACAAATTACACAACGAGATAGAAAGTACTAACAACTATGTACTGAGAAAATTGAACCATTTATGCTTAATATATATTTTATATATAATCAAGACTTCAGTATTTTATCCACGAGTTTTGTGTTTGCCGTGCCAGAACATTGGGACACGCGATGCTAGCGTGTCAACGTATATCACTTGGTACATCGGCGCGTGACCAAGATAACGTCCCGCAGGTCACCCGTTTACATCGACCCGTTTACATGGTGCCGTGACCAGGATTTGTGTCACGGATAAAACCCGCTTACACACCTGAGTGTGTCAATAAGGTCATTTCAGGCGAGAAATTAGGATCAGATGTTCCATCCCGTTTTCTCAGACGTCTTCAGAAGACGGCCGGTTTGGAACGTCGGCAGTTGTCGGCAAGGCCGTCATATGCCAGGCTTTTATCCAACAGATACCAGCGTCCAGTCGGGCCCATCTAGCCACGACATTGGAGAGTTTAGCTATGCTGGCTGATAGAGCTTTGGCCTCAGAGAACGACGCAAAGGACAGTAGCGTGGGAGTTGCCGAGATTCAATTGAACGACAGCAAAAGAATAATCGGAATCATCGAAGACATTTCTAGGCGCCTCAAACTGTTAGAAACTGCAGGCGCACAGAAAAAACAATTCAACAACAAGCCACAAACTGATAACAGATAAAAAAAAAGACAAGCAAACAAACAGTTTTACCAAACGCAAATCTGAAACCTTTTATTCCCCGCATTGCTAAAAATAATAATAATGGGCAGAATGTTTTACCTGCAAGCCAATCAGTCCCTCGTCTGACCGCTCCGCCGCCAAATTGACAGCAAAGTAATATTGCACAGCCACTGGCTACGGACGATGCACAAGTCTGAAATTAATAAATGTAACTACTTGATTGATACGGAGGCAGCTGTCAGTGTTTTACCACGGTCTTGCGCTAACGGGACCGAGGACACTGATAGTTTACCTTTAGTTTCAGCTAACAAGTCGATTTTTACAACTTACGGTACATGTAAGCAAACAGTTGATGTGGAACTGAAAAGAGAATACTTGTGGATATTTATTATCACAGACATTAAGCAACCAATATTAGGAGCTGATTTTTTAATACATTACAATTTATTCGTCAATTTACAAGATAGATGCTTGAGAGACATGAGAACTGGATTGGCTATAAAGGTCACCTTTTCTTCAATTAGGCCGTTGTCACTCAACCGTATAGACAGTATTAGTAATGAGTACACAGAACTACTTAATCAGTTCCTAGAACTGGCCCGTCCTAACGCAAAGGGCGAGACCGTAAAACACGGTATTACACATAAAATCATGACCAAAAGACACCCTGTTTTTGAGCGACCGAAACGGCTCGCTCTGGATAAATTGGTTAGTGCAAAATGCGAGTTAGACAAGATGATAAAAATAGGCGTTATCGAGCCTAGCGACAGCGAATGGTCATCAGCGCTACACATGGTTCCTAAAAAGAACGGTGATTGGAGGCTATGTAGAGATTATAGGAGTTTAAATGCTCAGACGGTGCCCGATAGGTACCCAATTCCACATATACGAGATTTTACACAGCGTTTGGCTGGATTTAAAGTTTTCTCTAAGAAAGACTTAGTGCGGTTATCACCAGATTTTATAGACCACATTACACACTGACTTTTATTTAAAAGACTTGCCGAATACAGAATTATAATAGGTCCAGAGAAATGCCAATTTGGAACGACTGAACTGAATTTTTTAGGGCATTACGTTTGCTCTGAGGGCATCGCCTCCTTACCCACCGCTGTGGACGTGATAGTAAATTTTATTAAACTGGAGAAGCAGAGAGCACTGGGCAGATACTTAGCCATGGTGAATTATTACCATCGATTTATTCCCCACTGTGCAGAGAAATTGACACCTTTGAACAATATACTGACGGAAGCCAACAAAGAACAGACCACGTTATTGCCAAAAATCTAATTTTGACCTACATTGGACAGAGAGTGCAAATTTAGCATTTATCGAATCAAAGCAAATGCTGGCGAACGCGACTAGTCCATCCGAGCCCGTCGGCACCATTGAATATCACGTGTGACGCTAGTGATTTCGCCGTGTGCGAGTGTTGCAGTAGTGTATCGATAACGTTTGGCAACCTCTGTCATTTTCAGTAAAAAATTATCACCAGCAGAGACACATTATAGTGCCTTTGATCGAAAACTTTTGGCGGTTTACGCCACGATCAAACATTTCAGACATAACTTGGAAGGACGTGAATTTTTTGTCAATACCGATCATAAGCCTTTGATATATGTAATGAACTCAACGACAGAACGCTTGTCACTTCGCCAAACTAGGCATCTGGCCTATATCGCAGAGTTTTCGACCGATAATAGATACGTGAAAGGAGAAACAAATTTTGTCTCTATCAGCTATTGACTGCGATTCTGTAATCAATTATAAAGCGTGAGCGCTGATCACGCTCTAGACACCGAATTTACAAGTTTGAGACATTCAACATCCTCTACTTTGGATTTTCGATTGCTTAAAACCTTAGACGACGTATTGGTATGGTGCGATGTATCGACCGGACATGCAAGACCGTACCTAACTGAGAAATTTTGCATAAAGGTTTTTACAACACTTTACGGTTTGGGACACCCATCCCACAGAGCCACTAAACCTCTTATAAATTTACGTTTTGTATGGCACTGAATGAATATTGATATTTGGTGCAGATCCTGCACAGGTTGTCAAACCGCTAAAGTTTCACGTCCTAATAAACCAGTTTTCGGAAAGTTAGATGAACCAACAGAGAGGTTCGATCATGTACACGTTGACCTAGTCGGGCCTTTACCATATTACGATGGTTTCAAATATTTGTTGACATGTGTCAACCATTTCACACGCTGTCGACATTACAGCAGAGACTGTTGCCAATGCCTTTTTCAGCGGGTAGAGGGCTCGTTTCGGGACCTCTGCAACAATCACTATGGACAGAGTTGCCCAGTTCGAATCACTATTATGGGACACTTTGTGTAATCAATTCGGTATCACTAGAAACCGTAAAACCCCCAGTCGAATGGCATGGTCGAACGTTCCTATCGCCAGTTTAAAGCTGCTATTATGGCACACGAATCACCGAACCCGTGGATAACTACGCTACCGGCAGTCTTACTCGGCATCCAATCGGCCGTCAAGGAAACGCTAGGCAGGTCGGCCGTCGAGATGATTTACGGAATGACACTCTGTTTGCCTGGTGACTTTACTGAGAATTATAAGTCGACGCTAACACTGACTTAGAAAATTATTCAGATAAGTTGCGCAAAGCTATGTCGCGTCTCCGGCTAAGCCCCCCGCGTGACACGCATCAGAAAGACATGTTCCAATATAAGGAGCTCAAAAGCTGTTCACATGTATTTTTGCGACGCATCACAATAGCACCACCACTGACTGCCCCTTACGATGGACCGTATAAGGTCATAGCAAGGAGCGGCAGAGTGTTCAAAGTTATGATAAAAGGCAAGATTGAGACTGCAGAACATGTTAAACCTGCGCATATCGAGCGCAAGCCTGAAAAAGATAGCACTCAACAGCACATAGTGACACTAAAGTCAAAACCTACGGCTTCAAAGACTACCGCAAAAACGCGTCGGGCGGTCGTAGTAAGAGCACACAGCACTACTACGTCGAAGCCCTCCAGGACCGGAGTTAACACGGGAAAGAATGTGCACGCATAGTCTACGACACAGACAAACGAAGCCGTTCAAGAGATCACTCAACATTCTGACACAATTGAGGCACCTTCGCTTGAACCGCTGACACTTTATAGGGCGCCGCATGCCAGGACAAACATTTCTTCTCGGCTAACGGGAAGAATGAAGATTTACGAAGATATTCGCACATTCCTCTACATTTGTAAACCGACGTGCCGGCTCGAATTTCCTTAAGAACATGTGTCGACATCCGAAGCAGTAATAATACTGATCAAAACGGTGAAGCAAGTGACTACGAATAAGCCATTTACACAAACACTTGTTGGACGACAAATCCACACTCCTGCCCGATTCATACAGCTGGTTCACGCGGTTGTAGCACCTAATGATATATACGGTGGACCCAGCTGCATGTATCACATAAATAATTTGTAAATATAAATTCCGCCAGGCCTGGCATAACTAAATCACACATAAATGTATAATTAAATAGCTAAGTCAGTTGGACGAGACAATATGAGTTTCGGCTTGACCGTTTTAAGTGACATTTGCTAAGAGGATCGGAACTACAAAACTCAGAGAGTTTGATCATTGCTGTCCTCCAACACTCACGCTGTAAATTCACTACAACACTCTGACTATTCATGTTATATTGTTATATTTTTTATATAAACGTACGATCCAGTGCTACCCGGACGGTCTCGTAGATTAACCATACTTTAACGATTTCTGCCATTCAATGTAACCACAATCATAGTTTTTAGAAACACGTTGTCACTTAGCCTGGGGGTAATGTGGCGACTGCGACACGCTGATACCCTCTCCTTGACCACATCGTTTTGGCCGGTTTTGGCCCAGGCGGAATCGGAGGTTGACAAACACCAGCTTCCACCTAGCCTTGAGCCGCGCTGAAAGCTCACCATTCTCGTTTATTCCAATCTGATTCATCTTTATAGACGAACGTCTGCTAGTCCGCAGCTTGTTTTACCAGCCAATATGGCCTGGTCGTCGCTCTCTGTCGCAGGGTAGCACATCGTTATTTGACACTGTCTGTGAACATCAATAAAGAAAGAAAGAAATCACCCTTGTTACGAACTTCAATTGATCAACTCCCGCTGACCAGGCAGGTCTTAGAAAATATGAGATTTCGCTCAATGGATTTTCCCCGTACCATGCCACCCAACAGGCCTATACTATAGGCTTAATAATGCATAGTTTACATTTTTACAATACCACAGCACGTCATTATCTGATTATTTCGACCTAATAATTTGATATTTCTACATGTATAGAGTCTGACATCATAAAAAATAAAATCGCTAGGAGACAGATCTAACAATGCCAATGGCAATGGGTTTATTGTAGTCTTAACCGAGGGTGTATACTGAATCACGAAACGGAACGCCAAAAATCACGGAACGGAACGAAATATCAGAATCAAGGAACGGAATGATTCTATCCAGAAATGAGCAAGTATATTTATATAAGGGGCGGGGGCCCTAGGGTAGTGGTTAGCACCACGATAGAGTTCGAGGTTTGGTTCCTGGTCTCGGCGGTTTAAAAGAAACAAAAAATGTTTCTTCCCCATCCACGTGTGAAAGTCAGTATTGCGGGGAGCCTCCGTGACCGAAAGGTAGCGTGCTCGGCCTCAGACTGCCAGGGCTCGATTTTCGAATCTTGTGTCTGGAGGACAGTGTCATCTCAATCATCTCACCATCCTCAGGAGGTTCTCCTGGCTTAGTTTAGTCTATATGTGCACAAAGGTGGCCTAAAGCCCGATTCATTTTATTTTTATTTATATAAGCTGACGACAATATATCAGAAAAAATATAGACATTAGTGTTATTATTGTAGACTATTTCTACACTTTTGAAATTAAAATAACAGCCCTAGTAAAACTAATATGACAACCTTCCGAGAAAATATTGTAGTCTGGGGCGAGGGTTACCATTGACGTTGCCGAATGTTCGACAAGTCAATGGACGCGACCAACGCCTCAGGCCCGATCTTGATCGTGGTATCTTGCCCGGTCAGCAAGTGATGGTTCGCTGCAATACTCAGTCAAAGTAGATGATTCTTTTAATTCGTACTTTATTCATTCCATATACGTGCAGACATTGTCAGATATGTGTGTGCTACTTAGTTCCGTGCGACAGGGGGCTGCTATCCAGCCACGCGGCTGAATGTGGATGACGCGGTTACACGTCTGACTTTCGAGAAGGTTGGTGGTAGAATGAACGAGTGCGGCCAGGCTGCAGATGGCTTGAGCCGGGCAGAAGTGCTGACCCGTCGATCAGCGATTCCGTCCGGCTCTAACTCGGGCGCGATGATCTGCAAGTGAGGTCGTCACAAACACTCAGCTAATGCACTGACAGTCACACTCACAGCAATAACAAATACGATACATCTGTACATAGGCTGTAGTGTGTTTTTATTTCTTATAATATTTAATCGCAAGAACTTATAATAAACAAATATTAACCGATTTGTGTATATTAGTTTATTGTATTTTGTGTATCCAAAGTAATATACTGAATATTGAGCAAACAAGCAGAATCACAGTACGGAATGATCCTATATCCAGATATGCGCAAGGACATAAGTTGGCGACTAATTTATTGAAAAATTATATATTCATTTATGTTATTGTTGTACGTTATAATAGTTGTACATATTTAAAATAAATAAAAAAAACTGTATATAGGTCTAATATGAAAGCCTACCGATAATCACGGAACGTAACAAAATATCAGAATCACGGAACGGCAATGTAATGTTAGTCAATTGTGGGTAAATTAATTTTGCAATGGTTTAAAAAAAAGTCAAATTAAAACTTCTTTATTCCTAAATAAACATGTGTTCAGTGCTTAGAAAGCTGTCACATTTAGGCCTATAGCGTGTTAGTGGCGGGGTATATGCGTGGAGCATATCATACAAGAAGGATTGTTTGTTTGGTCAAAGTGGATAGATGAATACAGACAAAGTAGTTTTATACCATTGTCTACAATCTAGTAAATAGCCTGAATTTGCATAAAAACTAGTTTTTTATATTAGGCCCTATATAATCTAAAGATTGTCAAGTAGGGATAAAATAAAACAATAATAAGCTATTAACCCTTAATGCGCTGTGTTGATAGGTAATTGGTACTAAATCACATGAAATCACATATAACCTATTGGTTGTTATAATGGTATATACAACCTAAATATAATAATATATTAAATGAATATAATAGAAATATTATGATATAAATATAATAATGGGCTTATATTAAACTTAATAGAAAAATACAATATTTTTTTTAGTACACCATCATGAATTTTGACATTAATTTGATCTGATGACAGATGGGTTATGAAGGGAATTGACCCTTTTCTCGCTGAGTTATCTGTTTTAAATTTTCACCCATTTGAAGTGGTATTTCCGAGACACCCAAATTCTAGTCGGTTGGAATTATTCACCAAACATGAGCAAATATTCATGGTAGGTAAACTGTGGAGTCTCAATGATGATGATAATGATGATGATGATGACGATGATGATGATGATGATGATGATGATGATGATGATGATGATGATGATGATGATGGTGATGGTGATGGTGATGGTGATGGTGGTGGTGGTGGTGGTGGTGGTGGTGGTGGTTGTGATGATGATGGTGGTGGTGGTAGTGGTGGTGGTGGTGGTGGGGACGATTATGGTGGTAATGATGGTGGTGGTGTTGATGGTGGTGGTGGTTGTGATGATGGTGTTGGTGGTGTGGTGGTGGTGGTGGTGGTGATAGTGGTGGTGGTGGTGACGATTTTGGTGGTGATGATGGTGGTGGTGTTGATGGTGGTGGTGGTTGTGATGATGGTGTTGGTGGTGGTGATGATGGTGGTTGTTGTGGTGGTATAATGCCATTGATGGTTGGTGATGATGCCTTTGATGGTGATGTTGATGATGATGATGGTGGTGGTCGAGGCGCCCTTAACTGGGGCATGTGCTAGTGTCTGGTAGTGGGGGTGCACGCCCAATTATTTCTGCCAAATTTCCCCTAAATTTGCCAAAATATATATTTTCTTCAACACTGGATCAACCCCTGTCTGGATACTGTGTCAGATTATTTGCAATATGCTTGTAGCGAGAAGCTAATCCACTTCAGCCACATTTTTTATTTGCCTAAATTTGATGTATGTATCTATGTATGTATCTATGTATGTATCTATGTATATGTACCTATGTATGGGGGAAGGGTGTGATCTCCGCGTGGTCCCCCCCCCCCCCCCTGGGCAACTTCTTTGAAGAGTTTATGTGTTTTTATTGAGAAATCAATTGCAATCATTGATGTTGCTCTTAATCATTTATATACTGATTGCATTGGTATTTTTATTACCGGGGTAGGGTGGCAAAGGTAGATATTATGTATACCAATGATCTGTAACGTTATTGTTTTTTTTTTTTTTTTTTTTTTAATTTGTTTTTTTTTATTCACCATGTACAATGTCATACATTCATACATTTAAATTACATTCTCTCTTTATAAAATCAAAATTAACATCAATTCCATCATAAATTTTGCATATTTAAAACAATTGGTGATTCGCTCACTCCTTTAAAACAAGATTAATACATCATAATGTACATATAAATTTGAAATCTGCTCAAGTGTATTACAATGTGAGTATTTTTCTGTACGACGAAGAATTTGACAGCGAAAATAAATATCATTTTTTACTAGAGATAATATTGAAGAATAAGTTCTGTCTTTTATATTCATATGATTTAGAATCCAATGCTTGTATATACAAAAAGAAACCAATGATACAGCATAGTTAAGATCACTTGTTAACTTTGTACCAAACACAATATCCTCGAGCTGAATATTTACTGAAAGAGAACGGTTTATTATATGCAAAATTTGCTTTGCCAGCTTACATTCATATAATAAATCGCTTATGCTGTCAATTTCATTACATTGGAAACATATAGATCTCACAGAAGTATCCCACTTTGAAACCAACTCTCCGCATGCTAAAATTCTACTCAGCACTTTATAGTTAAATTCTGCAAGTTTGTTATCGAACATTTTTATTTTAAGAAAAAATGTATTTTGCCTTTCTTCTAAATTTAAATTAACAGACATGAGATTTTCCCATTTTTCTATATTCATCGGAGTGGAAATTGTATTTATTAACTTTTTTAAAAAATATTCCGTTTTATTTATTTCGTTTATATCTGGGGTTTCCTGGTCCATAGCTTCACTATCTGCTATATTCTGATATATAGCAGATATTTTTTTTCTTCACTTTATTAAAAATGTAATCCCCATCTAATTTGCCATTTAAATTTTTTAGATCCTTTACATATACAATTACAGCGTCGATCCAATTGTTAAAGAAAAGAACTTGTTTAACTTTATTTATTTTTATTGAAAAGTGTTCATTTCCCATAATATCTGAGAATCGTCATTCTGTGCTTTATTTGTTAACATATATGCATTCAAAATTTGACAGTAAAAGGACGAGAGTTTATTGTTTTTAATTAGTTCAGAGTTAAAATGCATTTGCAACAACAACTTTAAATTATCACAAAAACTATACATATTTCGAGGTATAAAAGACCAATCTTCATTGTTTAGAATTATCCGTTTAAACCATGCTGCTTTCAATGCTAGAAAAAATGATTCAATATCTAACATATTGAGTCCACCTTCACTGACAGGTGCAATTAGAGTATTACGCCTAATGCGATCGCGCTTTCCACATATAAATGTAAAACACAGTCTTTTCAGTTGATCTATATATATTTTTTTGTGAGCTGTAGTCTGAGCGATCAGAATGAGCTTGGAAATAGCAAGCATTTTTATAACCGTGATTTTTCCAAATAAAGTTAAATCTCTCTTCTTCCATGCATTAAACAGTTTTTCAATTTCTGTAACGTTATTGTCAACAATGAATAATGCTATGTATTGCTATGTGGATCTATTCCAATGCACTGTAACGTTATTGATGTTATTTCTATGTAGGCCTATTATTGTTATTCACTATGTTTAACATTTATCCCATCGCAACGTATTATAATGCATTTTTTGTTCCGGTCAATAAAACTATTATCGTTGTTATTATGAATTGTCTTCCATGTCTTCAGTACGGTACTTTTATTCCACAATAAAAAATGTTGTGTACAGTTATTTAATAGTCCCTATATTGCAGTCTATGATAACACATGTTACTGAGCTACATAGGCCTAGGCTTACTGACAACTATTAGATTAGTCGTGTGCTAATAAAGCTATATTTAGCACTGTAAATAAATAAATAAATATATTTAATTATTGTATAATATCGTACATAACTGTGTTGTAATGTAATAATTTTAGTTTGTTTCTTGGTGGTTATCAAAGTAGGTCTAATTGCTGTAGGCCTATCATTCCGTGATTCTGATATTTCCGTGATTCTCTGCAACTATTTAATTACTCGGGTGCTAATAAAGTGATTTTAGCACTATAAATATATATTTAAAGGGACCCCTTGGGATGAGACATTTTCAATGTGGTCAATTTTGAAAATTTAATTTATATGAAGCTATATAGCCTACTGATCTTAACTAAAAATACGAAAAAGTCAAAAAACAATTTTAAAGCACCGAAAATAAGCGAAATAGTATTTCCAGGTCGTATATTGTCATGTAAACAAAACAGGTCAGCAATATTAAGCACTTTACATCACATATTCCCACGTATCAGACGGTAAGATCAGAGCAGTTGTCGCTAATTTCATTTTTATTTATATAAGCTGACGACAATATATCAGAAAAAAATATAGACATTAGTGTTATTATTGTAGACTATTTCTACACTTTTGAAATTAAAATAACAGCCCTAGTAAAACAAATATGACAGCCTTCCGAGAAAATATTGTAGTCTGGGGCGAGGGTTACCATTGACGTTGCCGAATGTTCGACAAGTCAATGGACGCGACCAACGCCTCAGGCCCGATCTTGATCGTGGTGTCTTGCCCGGTCAGCAAGTGATGGTTCGCTGCAATACTCAGTCAAAGTAGATGATTCTTTTAATTCGTACTTTATTCATTCCATATACTTGCAGACATTGTCAGATATGTGTGTGCTACTTAGTTCCGTGCGACAGGGGGCGGCTATCCAGCTACGCGGCTGAATGTGGATGACGCGGTTACACGTCTGACTTTCGAGAAGGTTGGTGGTAGAATGAACGAGTGCGGCCGGGCTGCAGATGGCTTGAGCCGGGCAGAAGTGCTGACCCGTCGATCAGCGATTCCGTCCGGCTCTAACTCGGGCGCGATGATCTGCAAGTGAGGTCGTCACAAACACTCAGCTAATGCACTGACAGTCACACTCACAGCAATAACAAATACGATACATCTGTACATAGGCTGTAGTGTGTTTTTATTTCTTATAATATTTAATCGCAAGAACTTATAATAAACAAATATTAACCGATTTGTGTATATTAGTTTATGGTATTTTGTGTATCCAAAGTAATATACTGAATATTGAGCAAACAAGCAGAATCACAGTACCGAATGATCCTATATCCAGATATGCGCAAGGACATAAGTTGGCGACTAATTTATTGAAAAAATATATATTCATTTATGTTATTGTTGTGAGTTATAATAGTTGTACATATTTAAAATAAATAAAAAATACTGTATATAGGTCTAATATGAAAGCCTACCGATAATCACGGAACGTAACAAAATATCAGAATCACGGAACGGCAATGTAATGTTAGTCAATTGTGGGTAAATTAATTTTGCAATGGTTTATAAAAAAGTCAAATTAAAACTTCTTAATTCCTAAATAAACATGTGTTCAGTGCTTAGAAAGCTGTCACATTTAGGCCTATAGCGTGTTAGTGGCGGGGTATATGCGTGGAGCATATCATACAAGAAGGATTGTTTGTTTGGTCAAAGTGGATAGATGAATACAGACAAAGTAGTTTTATACCATTGTCTACAATCTAGTAAATAGCCTGAATTTGCATAAAAACTAGTTTTTTATATTAGGCCCTATATAATCTAAAGATTGTCAAGTAGGGATAAAATAAAACAATAATAAGCTATTAACCCTTAATGCGCTGTGTTGATAGGTAATTAGTACTAAATCACATGAAATCACATATAACCTATTGGTTGTTATAATGGTATATACAACCTAAATATAATAATATATTAATTGAATATAATAGAAATATTATGATATAAATATAATAATGGGCTTATGTTAAACTTAATAGAAAAATACAATATTTTTTTTAGTACACCATCATGAATGTTGACATTAATTTGATCTGATGACAGATGGGTTATGAAGGGAATTGACCCTTTTCTCGCTGAGTTATCTGTTTTAAATTTTCACCCATTTAAAGTGGTATTTCCGAGACACCCAAATTCTAGTGGGTTGGAATTATTCACCAAACATGAGCAAATATTCATGGTTAAGTACTTGTTTCATTCACAATTTAAAACATTGATTTAATCGGTAAGTAAAGATAATATTAAAAACGACAATAGTCAATAATGTAAGGTTTACACATTGTAGAAGGTGAGTAGATCTGACACAAGATGAGTTGTGAAAGGGGTCACAGATCGGAGAAAGAGTGCAGTACTCTGACAACTCTGGAGCAAATGACCCAGGTTGAGTTGTGAACGCAATCGCAGTCACACCTCGGAGAAGGTGACCAGAACTCTGGAGCAGTAGGAGTAGTACTACTATAGCAGATGTCGAACAATATAGTGAGGAGTTAAACAATAGGTAGGTAAACTGTGGAGTCTCAATGATGATGATGATGATGATGATGATGATGACGATGATGATGATGATGATGATGATTATGATGATGATGATGATGATGGTGATGGTGATGGTGATGGTGGTGGTGGTGGTGGTGGTGGTGGTGGTGGTGGTGGTGGTTGTGATGATGATGGTGGTGGTGGTAGTGGTGGTGGTGGTGGTGGTGGTGGGGACGATTATGGTGGTAATGATGGTGGTGGTGTTGATGGTGGTGGTGGTTGTGATGATTGTGTTGGTGGTGTGGTGGTGGTGGTGGTGATAGTGGTGGTGGTGGTGACGATTTTGGTGGTGATGATGGTGGTGGTGTTGATGGTGGTGGTGGTTGTGATGATGGTGTTGGTGGTGGTGATGATGGTGGTTGTTGTGGTGGTATAATGCCATTGATGGTTGGTGATGATGCCTTTGATGGTGATGTTGGTGATGATGATGGTGGTGGTCGAGGCGCCCTTAAATGGGGCATGTGCAAGTGTCTGGTAGTGGGGGTGCACGCCCAATTATTTCTGCCAAATTTCCCCTAAATTTGCCAAAATATATATTTTCTTCAACACTGGATCAACCCCTGTCTGGATACTGTGTCAGATTATTTGCAATATGCTTGTAGCGAGAAGCTAATCCACTTCAGCCACATTTTTTATTTGCCTAAATTTGATGTATGTATCTATGTATGTATCTATGTATGTATCTATGTATATGTACCTATGTATGGGGGAAGGGTGTGATCTCCGCGTGGTCCCTCCCCCCCTGGGCAACTTCTTTGAAGAGTTTATGTGTTTTTATTGAGAAATCAATTGCAATCATTGATGTTGCTCTTAATCATTTATATACTGATTGCATTGGTATTTTTATTACCGGGGTAGGGTGGCAAAGGTAGATATTATGTATACCAATGATCTGTAACGTTATTTTTTTTTTTGTTTTTTTAATTTGTTTTTTTTTATTCACCATATACAATGTCATACATTCATACATTCAAATTACATTCTCTCTTTATAAAATCAAAATTAACATCAATTCCATCATAAATTTTGCATATTTAAAACAATTGGTGATTCGCTCACTCCTTTAAAACAAGATTAATACATCATAATGTACATATAAATTTGAAATCTGCTCAAGTGTATTACAATGTGAGTATTTTTCTGTACGACGAAGAATTTGACAGCGAAAATAAATATCATTTTTTACTAGAGATAATATTGAAGAATAAGTTCTGTCTTTTATATTCATATGATTTAGAATCCAATGCTTGTATATACAAAAAGAAACCAATGATACAGCATAGTTAAGATCACTTGTTAACTTTGTACCAAACACAATATCCTCGAGCTGAATATTTACTGAAAGAGAACGGTTTATTATATGCAAAATTTGCTTTGCCAGCTTACATTCATATAATAAATCGCTTATGCTGTCAATTTCATTACATTGGAAACATATAGATCTCACAGAAGTATCCCACTTTGAAACCAACTCTCCGCATGCTAAAATTCTACTCAGCACTTTATAGTTAAATTCTGCAAGTTTGTTATCGAACATTTTTATTTTAAGAAAAAATGTATTTTGCCTTTCTTCTAAATTTAAATTACCAGACATGAGATTTTCCCATTTTTCTATATTCATCGGAGTGGAAATTGTATTTATTAACTTTTTTTTAAAATATTCCGTTTTATTTATTTCGTTTATATCTGGGGTTTCCTGGTCCATAGCTTCACTATCTGCTATATTCTGCTATATAGCAGATATTTTTTTTCTTCACTTTATTAAAAATGTAATCCCCATCTAATTTGCCATTTAAAATTTTTAGATCCTTTACATATACAATTACAGCGTCAATCCAATTGTTAAAGAAAAGAACTTGTTTAACTTTATTTATTTTTATTGAAAAGTGTTCATTTCCCATAATATCTGAGAATCGTCATTCTGTGCTTTATTTGTTAACATATATGCATTCAAAATTTGAAAGTAAAAGGACGAGAGTTTATTGTTTTTAATTAGTTCAGAGTTAAAATGCATTTGCAACAACAACTTTAAAATATCACAAAAACTAAACATATTTCGAGGTATAAAAGACCAATCTTCATTGTTTGGAATTATCCGTTTAAACCATGCTGCTTTCAATGCTAGAAAAAATGATTCAATATCTAACATATTGAGTCCACCTTCACTGACAGGTGCAATTAGAGTATTACGCCTAATGCGATCGCGCTTTCCACATATAAATGTACAACACAGTCTTTTCAGTTGATCTATATATATTTTTTTGTGAGCTGTAGTCTGAGCGATCAGAATGAGCTTGGAAATAGCAAGCATTTTTATAACCGTGATTTTTCCAAATAAAGTTAAATCTCTCTTCTTCCATGCATTAAACAGTTTTTCAATTTCTGTAACGTTATTGTCAACAATGAATAATGCTATGTATTGCTATGTGGATCTATTCCAATGCACTGTAACGTTATTGATGTTATTTCTATGTAGGCCTATTATTGTTATTCACTATGTTTAACATTTATCCCATCGCAACGTATTATAATGCATTTTTTGTTCCGGTCAATAAAACTATTATCGTTGTTATTATGAATTGTCTTCCATGTCTTCAGTACGGTACTTTTATTCCACAATAAAAAATGTTGTGTACAGTTATTTAATAGTCCCTATATTGCAGTCTATAATAACACATGTTACTGAGCTACATAGGCCTAGGCTTACTGACAACTATTAGATTAGTCGTGTGCTAATAAAGCTATATTTAGCACTGTAAATAAATAAATAAATATATTTAATTATTGTATAATATCGTACATAACTGTGTTGTAATGTAATAATTTTAGTTTGTTTCTTGGTGGTTATCAAAGTAGGTCTAATTGCTGTAGGCCTATCATTCCGTGATTCTGATATTTCCGTGATTCTCTGCAACTATTAAATTACTCGGGTGCTAATAAAGTGATTTTAGCACTATAAATATATATTTAAAGGGACCCCTTGGGATGAGACATTTTCAATGTGGTCAATTTTGAAAATTTAATTTATATGAAGCTATATAGCCTACTGATCTTAACTAAAAATACGAAAAAGTCAAAAAACAATTTTAAAGCACCGAAAATAAGCGAAATAGTATTTCCAGGTCGTATATTGTCATGTAAACAAAACAGGTCAGCAATATTAAGCACTTTACATCACATATTCCCACGTATCAGACGGTAAGATCAGAGCAGTTGTCGCTAATTTCATTTTTATTTATATAAGCTGACGACAATATATCAGAAAAAAATATAGACATTAGTGTTATTATTGTAGACTATTTCTACACTTTTGAAATTAAAATAACAGCCCTAGTAAAACTAATATGACAGCCTTCCGAGAAAATATTGTAGTCTGGGGCGAGGGTTACCATTGACGTTGCCGAATGTTCGACAAGTCAATGGACGCGACCAACGCCTCAGGCCCGATCTTGATCGTGGTGTCTTGCCCGGTCAGCAAGTGATGGTTCGCTGCAATACTCAGTCAAAGTAGATGATTCTTTTAATTCGTACTTTATTCATTCCATATACGTGCAGACATTGTCAGATATGTGTGTGCTACTTAGTTCCGTGCGACAGGGGGCGGCTATCCAGCCACGCGGCTGAATGTGGATGACGCGGTTACACGTCTGACTTTCGAGAAGGCTGGTGGTAGAATGAACGAGTGCGGCCGGGCTGCAGATGGCTTGAGCCGGGCAGAAGTGCTGACCCGTCGATCAGCGATTCCGTCCGGCTCTAACTCGGGCGCGATGATCTGCAAGTGAGGTCGTCACAAACACTCAGCTAATGCACTGACAGTCACACTCACAGCAATAACAAATACGATACATCTGTACATAGGCTGTAGTGTGTTTTTATTTCTTATAATATTTAATCGCAAGAACTTATAATAAACAAATATTAACCGATTTGTGTATATTAGTTTATGGTATTTTGTGTATCCAAAGTAATATACTGAATATTGAGCAAACAAGCAGAATCACAGTACCGAATGATCCTATATCCAGATATGCGCAAGGACATAAGTTGGCGACTAATTTATTGAAAAAATATATATTCATTTATGTTATTGTTGTGAGTTATAATAGTTGTACATATTTAAAATAAATAAAAAATACTGTATATAGGTCTAATATGAAAGCCTACCGATAATCACGGAACGTACCAAAATATCAGAATCACGGAACGGCAATGTAATGTTAGTCAATTGTGGGTAAATTAATTTTGCAATGGTTTAAAAAAAAAGTCAAATTAAAACTTCTTAATTCCTAAATAAACATGTGTTCAGTGCTTAGAAAGCTGTCACATTTAGGCCTATAGCGTGTTAGTGGCGGGGTATATGCGTGGAGCATATCATACAAGAAGGATTGTTTGTTTGGTCAAAGTGGATAGATGAATACAGACAAAGTAGTTTTATACCATTGTCTACAATCTAGTAAATAGCCTGAATTTGCATAAAAACTAGTTTTTTATATTAGGCCCTATATAATCTAAAGATTGTCAAGTAGGGATAAAATAAAACAATAATAAGCTATTAACCCTTAATGCGCTGTGTTGATAGGTAATTAGTACTAAATCACATGAAATCACATATAACCTATTGGTTGTTATAATGGTATATACAACCTAAATATAATAATATATTAATTGAATATAATAGAAATATTATGATATAAATATAATAATGGGCTTATATTAAACTTAATAGAAAAATACAATATTTTTTTTAGTACACCATCATGAATGTTGACATTAATTTGATCTGATGACAGATGGGTTATGAAGGGAATTGACCCTTTTCTCGCTGAGTTATCTGTTTTAAATTTTCACCCATTTAAAGTGGTATTTCCGAGACACCCAAATTCTAGTGGGTTGGAATTATTCACCAAACATGAGCAAATATTCATGGTTAAGTACTTGTTTCATTTACAATTTAAAACATTGATTTAATCGGTAAGTAAAGATAATATTAAAAACGACAATAGTCAATAATGTAAGGTTTACACATTGTAGAAGGTGAGTAGATCTGACACAAGATGAGTTGTGAAAGGGGTCACAGATCGGAGAAAGAGTGCAGTACTCCGACAACTCTGGAGCAAATGACCCAGGTTGAGTTGTGAACGCAATCGCAGTCACACCTCGGAGAAGGTGACCAGAACTCTGGAGCAGTAGGAGTAGTACTACTATAGCAGATGTCGAACAATATAGTGAGGAGTTAAACAATAGGTAGGTAAACTGTGGAGTCTCAATGATGATGATGATGATGATGATGATGATGACGATGATGATGATGATGATGATGATTATGATGATGATGATGATGATGGTGATGGTGATGGTGATGGTGGTGGTGGTGGTGGTGGTGGTGGTGGTGGTGGTGGTGGTTGTGATGATGATGGTGGTGGTGGTAGTGGTGGTGGTGGTGGTGGTGGTGGGGACGATTATGGTGGTAATGATGGTGGTGGTGTTGATGGTGGTGGTGGTTGTGATGATTGTGTTGGTGGTGTGGTGGTGGTGGTGGTGATAGTGGTGGTGGTGGTGACGATTTTGGTGGTGATGATGGTGGTGGTGTTGATGGTGGTGGTGGTTGTGATGATGATGGTGGTGGTGGTAGTGGTGGGGACGATTATGGTGGTAATGATGGTGGTGGTGTTGATGGTGGTGGTGGTTGTGATGATGGTGTTGGTGGTGTGGTGGTGGTGGTGGTGATAGTGGTGGTGGTGGTGACGATTTTGGTGGTGATGATGGTGGTGGTGTTGATGGTGGTGGTGGTTGTGATGATGGTGTTGGTGGTGGTGATGATGGTGGTTGTTGCGGTGGTATAATGCCATTGATGGTTGGTGATGATGCCTTTGATGGTGATGTTGGTGATGATGATGGTGGTGGTCGAGGCGCCCTTAAATGGGGCATGTGCAAGTGTCTGGTAGTGGGGGTGCACGCCCAATTATTTCTGCCAAATTTCCCCTAAATTTGCCAAAATATATATTTTCTTCAACACTGGATCAACCCCTGTCTGGATACTGTGTCAGATTATTTGCAATATGCTTGTAGCGAGAAGCTAATCCACTTCAGCCACATTTTTTATTTGCCTAAATTTGATGTATGAATCTATGTATGTATCTATGTATGTATCTATGTATATGTACCTATGTATGGGGGAAGGGTGTGATCTCCGCGTGGTCCCTCCCCCCCCTGGGCAACTTTTTTGAAGAGTTTATGTGTTTTTATTGAGAAATCAATTGCAATCATTGATGTTGCTCTTAATCATTTATATACTGATTGCATTGGTATTTTTATTACCGGGGTAGGGTGGCAAAGGTAGATATTATGTATACCAATGATCTGTAACGTTTTTTTTTTTTTTTTTTTAATTTTTTTTTTTTTATTCACCATATACAATGTCATACATTCATACATTCAAATTACATTCTCTCTTTATAAAATCAAAATTAACATCAATTCCATCATAAATTTTGCATATTTAAAACAATTGGTGATTCGCTCACTCCTTTAAAACAAGATTAATACATCATAATGTACATATAAATTTGAAATCTGCTCAAGTGTATTACAATGTGAGTATTTTTCTGTACGACGAAGAATTTGACAGCGAAAATAAATATCATTTTTTACTAGAGATAATATTGAAGAATAAGTTCTGTCTTTTATATTCATATGATTTAGAATCCAATGCTTGTATATACAAAAAGAAACCAATGATACAGCATAGTTAAGATCACTTGTTAACTTTGTACCAAACACAATATCCTCGAGCTGAATATTTACTGAAAGAGAACGGTTTATTATATGCAAAATTTGCTTTGCCAGCTTACATTCATATAATAAATCGCTTATGCTGTCAATTTCATTACATTGGAAACATATAGATCTCACAGAAGTATCCCACTTTGAAACCAACTCTCCGCATGCTAAAATTCTACTCAGCACTTTATAGTTAAATTCTGCAAGTTTGTTATCGAACATTTTTATTTAAAAAAAAATGTATTTTGCCTTTCTTCTAAATTTAAATTAACAGATATGAGATTTTCCCATTTTTCTATATTCATCGGAGTGGAAATTTTATTTAAAATATTCCGTTTTATTTATTTCGTTTATATCTGTGGTTTCCTGGTCCATAGCTTCACTATCTGCTATATTCTGATATATAGCAGATATTTTTTTTCTTCACTTTATTAAAAATGTAATCCCCATCTAATTTGCCATTTAAAATTTTTAGATCCTTTACATATACAATCCCAGCGTCAATCCAATTGTTAAAGAAAAGAACTTGTTTAACTTTATTTATTTTTATTGAAAAGTGTTCATTTCCCATAATATCTGAGAATCGTCATTCTGTGCTTTATTCGTTAACATATATGCATTCAAAATTTGACAGTAAAAGGACGAGAGTTTATTGTTTTTAATTAGTTCAGAGTTAAAATACATTTGCAACAACAACTTTAAATTATCACAAAAACTAAACATATTTCGAGGTATAAAAGACCAATCTTCATTGTTTAGAATTATCCGTTTAAACCACGCTGCTTTCAATGCTAGAAAAAATGACTCAATATCTAACATATTGAGTCCACCTTCACTGACAGGTGCAATTAGAGTATTACGCCTAATGCGATCGCGCTTTCCACATATAAATGTAAAACACAGTCTTTTCAGTTGATCTATATATATTTTTTTGTGAGCTGTAGTCTGAGCGATCAGAATGAGCTTGGGAATAGCAAGCATTTTTATAACCGTGATTTTTCCAAATAAAGTTAAATCTCTCTTCTTCCATGCATTAAACAGTTTTTCAATTTCTGTAACGTTATTGTCAACAATGAATAATGCTATGTATTGCTATGTGGATCTATTCCAATGCACTGTAACGTTATTGATGTTATTGCTATGTAGGCCTATTATTGTTATTCACTATGTTTAACATTTATCCCATCGCAACGTATTATAATGCATTTTTTGTTCCGGTCAATAAAACTATTATCGTTGTTATTATGAATTGTCTTCCATGTCTTCAGTACTATGACAAATAAGTCTGTAATGACTTTTATTTCTGTCAATAAAATATCTGTCTGTCTGTCTGGTACTTTTATTCCACAATAAAAAATGTTGTGTACCCTAATTTAATAGTCCCTATATTGCAGTCTATAATAACACATGTTACTGGGCTACATAGGCCTAGGCTTACTGACAACTATTAGATTAGTCGTGTGCTAATAAAGCTATATTTAGCACTGTAAATAAATAAATAAATATATTTAATTATTGTATAATATCGTACATAACTGTGTTGTAATGTAATAATTTTAGTTTGTTTCTTGGTGGTTATCAAAGTAGGTCTAATTGCTGTAGGGGAGACTGGGGCACCTTGAGACGGAAAAATTCAGACCCCCGAAACATAGATTTAATTTTCAAAGTAAAATATTCTGACGACATATACAGATACAGCATCCAGTGGGGTATATTTGAGCAAGAAATGAAAATTATCGGATATGTGTAACCTTACATTTTTTAACAAAACAGATTTTCAAAAAATGTCTCAATGTACCCCGTACTCGGGCACCTTGAGACACCACATGGGGTACCTTGAGACGCCAAATTAGGTACCTGAAAACAACATGGATCTAACTAAATCAAGATTTGAATACTACATATACCTGTAGATAAAGCCTGCAGTTGGCTAATGTTAGATTTTGCAGTAAAATATGTGCCTGAAAAAAATTGGGGGCACCTTGAGACACTTTCGGGGCACCTTGAGACAGACCTGGGGCACCTTGAGACTGCTTTGGGGCACATTGAGACAGCGTCTCAAGGTGACTGACACCCTGACTGACCTCACATCTGATATCATAGTTTGTGTGTGGGGTGTATTTGAACAAAACCATTATACATAAGTTATAAAGTGATAAAACAAGTGTAAGATACCGCCAAAATCATAGGGAAATCAAGTATTATGTGATCTATAGAAACAAATATTGATCAGCCAAAAAATCTACTTTTCATGTAAAAAATGGACCTAAGCTTACATGCATGCCCAGGATGTCAGATAGCCATTAGCAATAGGGTGAAAAATCGAAATTTGTTAGTTTTGGTATCATTGACCAGATGGCGTACAAATCGCAAAATAATATCTGTGTCAAACAGGCCTGTCTCATGGTGCCCCATGTCTCAAGGTGCCCCAGTCTCCCCTAGGCCTATCATTCCGTGATTCTGATATTTCCGTGATTCTCTGCAACTATTAAATTACTCGGGTGCTAATAAAGTGATTTTAGCACTATAAATATATATTTAAAGGGACCCCTTGGGATGAGACATTTTCAATGTGGTCAATTTTGAAAATTTAATTTATATGAAGCTATATAGCCTACTGATCTTAACTAAAAATACGAAAAAGTCAAAAAACAATTTTAAAGCACCGAAAATAAGCGAAATAGTATTTCCAGGTCGTATATTGTCATGTAAACAAAACAGGTCAGCAATATTAAGCACTTTACATCACATATTCCCACGTATCAGACGGTAAGATCAGAGCAGTTGTCGCTAATTGGTGTCTCATAGCCAGGACACGGGAGCAGAGATATTATAGAATACTATAATATCTCTGACGGGAGGACACACCTGCAGCACTGATTGTCTACCCAACGCGGGGCCGATGCCATCAGCATGTGGCCCAATGCTGTGAAAACTTTCAATCGTCCTTCAGGTATACAAATAGTTTGTTTGGGTTACTTCTGGTTTCATAGAAATGTTGATTAAAAATATTTGTAAAAATATATAAATTCTGAAAAAAATAAAAAACATGATCCGTGGGATACACTACTTCAGTGCGGAATTAAAAACGAAAATTGATGTCATCCCAAGGGTCTGCTTTAATTAATTAAATGTATCGAACATTATCGTGTATTTTATATAACACGTAACTTTGGATTAGTTTCTTGGTGGTTGTCAAATGTTAGAATTGCTGTAGGCCTATCATTTCGTTCCGTAATTTGATATTTCGTTCCGTTCCGTGATTCTCGGCGTTCCGTTCCGTTCCGTGATTCAGTATCATAGACTGCCCTATGTTCAGAAGGTTCTATGCTCAGAAGGTTCTATGTTCAGAAAATATTTGTTCAAAAGGTTCTATGTTCAGAAGGTTTTATGTTCAGAAGGTCCTATGTTCAAAAGGTCCTATGTTCCGAAAGTCTATATTTAGAAGGTTCTATGTTCAAAAGGTCCTATATTCAGAAGGTTCTATGTTCAGAAGGTCCGATATTCAGATATGTTTAAAAGGTCCTATATTCAGAAAAGCCTTTGTTTTATGTTTGAACAAACTTACTTGTTGGTATTAAACTACAATGCAAGATAATAAATCACAGCATTTCATTTTAGATCATTTGATCAAATATCAGATGAGCTTTTGTCATGCCGCTTTGTCCGTCTTCATCCGTCCACAATTTGCCAAAATCGCTATTGCACCTCAAATTAGCAAAACACAAAATGGCAGCCAAAATGTAAAAAAACCCCGTATTTTCGCACATGAAAGCATGATCGTTTCTGGAAGGTTTTTATTATATATTTTTTATAGTGTCTTTGTAAAGAAATAACCTTTATTTGACCTTAAAATACAAGTCCGTCGTTTTTTATATATTTACTGTTACTATAAGTATACCGCTAAATATTTTGACGATGATATGATTTATTTGTGTTAACTTAGTGGACCAGAAATAAAAGTAAATGTAAATTAAAGATCTTTATTTTATTTTTGGTCTTGAAATTGCTCTTTTTTTATTTTGAATGACTTGGGGGCCGAAATGTTAAATGTCCATCCTGAACTATAGTTTATCATAAAATATAACATGGACGCCATTTTATATAATTATTTACTAATAAAATAATGACGTAATTTCAAATACTAAGGGGTTTTGTCAAGTTAAAAAAAAATCAAAAATCCGAGAAAAACTCGGAAGTGGGTGGGTGGGTCAAACCCCATCTATTTTTTGGGGGGGGTGGGGAATTTTGTGATTTTTGTGCTATTTTCATGTTTCCAAATGTTTCAGAAAAAAAATGGATAAAGAAGTGGGTGTATTGTGTCTGACCAATCCGAGTTTTGAATGCTCCTTTTAACCACATCTGTTGTATTGCGTAATCTATTTTTTAGTTTTCCATTCAACAAATGTTGTTTATGATATTATAGTTTTTATTTGTGTGTTGGTGGTAACCATTTTGAACTTGAAGGTCAAATAAAGGTCATTTTTATTGAAAAAACATGAGACATAAATTTACCACTTCTCAATAATCAGAAACCAGAAATCGTACAATAAAATGTAACAAAAAAAAGAACAGATGTGGTTTTGGCAGCCATTTTTTTGCTTATTTAAAGGTGGATGACACCAAAGATAAAATGTTAACCAACATATTCGAATTCAGCACAACAAAATTATGTAAAAACAAGCGGAAAAAATAATTTGCACTCAACTCAAATGTCGAGCAAAGTTCAATGTTTTCAAAAAAGGCTGCAATGATATATTCTCACATTGAAACATATATGCCATGTACAAATCTAAATACCACTCAGTTTCAAGTAAAAACACATCTGGGTTGAGAAAACATAAGCTATAGATATGGCCAATAATTATTATGTTTTATTAAGTTGTTTCCATTGACCATGTTAACTAGCTTCTTTTGTTGTCGATTTTGATTATTTTGTAATGAAGAAACATATTTCAACGTATTTGTAGAAATAACCCTTTAATGCACTGCATCATGCATCATTGTAACGTTCACACTTAAATTGTTTGCATGTGCTAACAGTTGTGTGTTATATCAACTTTATAATAGGCCTACCCGTATTTAGAGCATGGTGCAACTCACACAATCCCCTGGCAGGTACATAGTTATTGATGTAGTAAAACCTATTTCTGGCAATTTTTATTTCATTTTTTATAAATAAACTTATAAAATTTAGAAATAGCAATGTTTTATAAAAGTTACCAACTAGCATAAAAAGTGTCTAATGTCTGATCATCTTGCTCCAGTAAAAAAATGGTTATGAACACTTTAATATTGAAGAAAAGTATCAATTTTGAAAGCCTATCTCATCTATATAATTTCCTATAATGTTTACCTTTCCCCAAAAAAACATGAAGAGCAAAAAATTGAATTTTGAACTTGGATTACTTTACCTCTGAGCCATTCAAATAATCACCCACACTTTCTAAACATAGGACCTTTTGAACAAATATTTCTGAACATAGGACCTTCTGAACATAGAACCTTCTGAATATAGAATCTTCTGAACATAGGACCTTAATTCTGAACAAAGGACCTTCTGAACATAGAACCTTCTGAACATAGGACCTTCTGAACATAGGACCTTCTGAACATAGAGCTGTAACCGCCTTAACCATTTCACCGCTGAATTATAACGTCATAAAATGCCTGGCCGAGGCGACATCCGCGGTCTGCCAGGTGGTCGCCTTTTGGCGCCACCCGCGGAGTGCGTTTTAACCAGCCATCGTACTTTTTCTGATTCTGCTGTGGCTGGTGACTGAGTTCCGTCCACGGACTCATTGATGCTCTGCCTTGCTACCGCTAATGCTCTCCCATTCTCTAGCATGTATAATGTGTTAAGCCATCCTGGCATGCAATCTCGGAGCTACGTATTACAGGCATGACACTGACAGGAAGTTGATCTCAGCTGGTGACAACGTTGCAGAAATTTCATGTAGGGGTCTACCGTACCGGTATTTGAGTCTGCAGGCAGTCTGCTAAGTGTAGATCTCAGTTTTAGGACGATTTCTTATATGATCACGGCTTGCCTGACAGACAGCTTTCATGAAATGTCTCATTCAGGAATTGTCGACAAATGGGAGGTTGTTGGGAACCCAGTCAAACAAAAGAAAACACAAAAAAATCAGAAAAACAATAGCAAAAAAATAAACAGCAATCAATTTCAAGATGATTTGATGCCAAAAATTCAAACTGCACGTGAGTGATTATGGGGCTAAGGCTAAGGCCTAAGCGTACATTTTACTTAAAACAAGTGGTGATCAGCACTGTCACCACTGATCAGGTGACTGATGTAACAGATGACATTGTATTGAGAATATTGAGAATATTTATTGATTTGAAATTGAGGGTAAACATTTCAGTTCACTGACAGTGACTGTTCAACATTTAATAGGGCTAACGTTAGGCCTAGCGGTGAGCGGAGCGAGTCGCCTGAAACACGGCTAACGTTAGGCCTAGAACATTGTAGAATGGCTAGATCTACATTATAACTGTAATAAGTAACGTAACTTAAGGTTAGGCATTCCCTAGACTGGCCTAGTCCCATCCGTGACCCATTGCATTCTGGGCAAGCCAGATCAATTTAGGGTCACATGTCCATCCATACGCAATATCAATATTTTTCACAATCTGCTTATTACACAAAAAATACTCAAGATTTGTCAACGAAACGAAGGCATTTAACTTCTGTGCATCCAAGCAACTTATTTTTTTACTTCAACAAATTTTTACTGTCAAAACAGCGTCGTAATCGCAGTTTGTTTTTGACCAGCACGGAAATTTGCGCGCTGGTGCCTTTGATCAGTAGGCCTTTGTGAAAAATGCAAGTCATGATATGAAAATGTTGACTTCCGTTATGGCTGGATTCTAGGCCCTCGCTCGCGGGCCAGGAACTAGGCTAGGCATTCCCCTGGTCCGTTTAGGCCCACCAGTTAAATATGGTCTCACCACACAAATTCATACGTGCATATCATTAAAAGTTTAATAGTGAGATTGTTAGGACTTACTCACTTAGGCCCTAGAGCGGGTTCGGGTATTACCAAACGGGGGGGGGGGTATTGCCGAACATTGCTAATACATTTCATCCCGTTGCTGGCTAGACATGAATAAAGTGTGTCAGGCAGAGCTGCCTGTTGTGCGTGACTGTTCTGTTAGACCATTTCTTCCTTCAATATGCTGCATTCGGAAGTCCCTGGTTAAAGAGACAAAAAATAAAAATAAAATTCTTACCCACCCAGTGGGTAAAATTACAACAAATCGGAAACAATCATATATTTTTTTGCCTAAGCTCGAACGGCATGGTTGCTACCGGTCAGATGCTTATTGAATTGGTAAAAACATGGGAGCAAAAATGAGGGCTGGTGAGAAGTTGTAAGGGCTGGTTACTTTTTCAAGTTACCAGCCCTGCGGGCTGGTGCTCAATCTCGGTTAGTTTCTACCCCTGGTTTTACACTCGCGGGTCAGTGGTTTGCCGGTTAAGTGATGTAAATTATGCCTGTCAAATCCGGCAGATATGGGTTACTTGGGATCTATAATTTCTATGTTATAATTTCTATGTTATGTTTCAGCTCCTGTACAGGAAACACCAACAATATACGAAGCTTTTTTAAAACAAGAAGCTAGGCAAAACCGGGCTAAGGAGCAAAAGGCAGCCTCTGTTCAAGCAAAAAAAGAATCGCCAAGAGCAAAGCAACAAAGGCAGAAGGGTGGAGAAAAATTAAAAGAGAAGACTTTGAGTTTGGACGAAACTATTTATGATGTAGGGTCACTATGTACATTTATGTTTACTAGAGCCAAATTCCCTCAGTATAGGGCTTAATTAACCTAGTTTTCATTTCCTGAAATGTCATTAAAGCGACACAATCAGCCTAAAATCATAAAAAAGAAAAAAAAATTTTTGGCACCTTGATATGTTCATTATATGTCAAGATGTTCATAGACTAGAATTGCGTAAATATTTAATTTTTTTGTGGTGTGCATTTGTGAGTTAAACGAGAAATAAGGACACAATTTAATTTCAGACATGTAGGCCCCTATGTCCAAAATAAGAAATACAGGAATAACTGATAAATGGGGCTTTATTGAAAACATATTTCAATCCCCGAAAATATGTCTAAAATTTGTCAATTTGTTGGTCTTAAAAAGTCTTAAAAAGATCTTAAATTTGCTTATCCAAAAGCTGCAGAAACCCTGTTTTAAATTTCTCATTAATGTTTTTCGCTCTCTAACCTTTTTAATTATATGCAGAAGTGTTTTCATAGATGTTTTCATGACATCGTCATCTAATACACACTGCAGTGTATGTTAAACATATGTAACACAATTGTTTATATATACTGTATATTGATTATTTTGTCAGCTACATTTGAGTACTTTGGAGCCTGTTTTTCTGAAAGACCAAGCTACATTTCCTGATTCGCCCCTTCTGTGGCTAAAAGATTTAGCATCTGTGGTAGCATTAAAGCTAGAGAAATATCAAGAGCCCGATCCTGTTTTTGAGAAGGAATCAAAAGGTGGGTAGAGAGAGGATGAAAACGAATATATAGTTCTTTTATGGGAAGAAACAATTTGCTGTATTTTGATATATTTACATATCTCGAAAACAATTCAAAATAGCAGAACCATGAACATACAGGGTTACTTCAAGGGTGTGGGATTGCGGGATTCCCCCTTAAAAGCAAAATATCCCCCTTTAAATTAATCAGCCTCTGCACCCTGGTCCCCTGCATTTCGGAGTTTAAAATCCCGCTTATAAATTGTCCTGGTGAGATATTCGTTTATGAGTCTTGAAAAGTGAGAAATTGAGTTCACATTTTTTTTTTTTCAAATATCCCTTATTTTGATAAAAGTCTAATTTGGACAATACAATAAAGTGTGGCTGATAAATGGTTGAGTTTATTCACAGATGGCCTGCAGCCACATCGCCACGTGGTGACAATGAACTGGTTTTCAGACCCTTTCTTAGGTACAAGCGTGCCTGATCTGGCTCACATTCTGCACAGACTTGGGGACACTGTGGTGGCCCATTGTTGTTCTACTGTCTCAAATCCAACAGTGGGCCAATTTAGCTCCTATTGTGCTAGCCATAGATATGTATAGGCCTTGTTCTATCTCAATTTTAGCACATGCCGGTTCAGTGCTGGCCATCATATACGATCTCAGTCCAGCATTAAACCAACCATGAGTCAACATCCCTTGCATACTGGGATATTGCATGTGGTCGGCAATAATCAGACCCAATGTCAGTGCCAACTATTGTGTCTCCAGTTCATAAGGGAACCCCTAGGTAAGATGTATGGATTTTTTTCTTGGCAGTTCCCCCTTTAGATCCATCACCGGAGTCGCACTGGATTTAGTAGGCCTTAGGACTTTAATAGCACTGACTGACACACTTTATTATAGGGGTAAATGTGCAGGAAGTGCTAGAATATGAGCACCTAACATACAGTGATTTTCAATTTAAAATCAGTTTTAATGCACTAACGCAGGGTTAAATTATACCCTGGATCCCCCCACTCTTATCAAAAACTGTGCAGTCTCATGCATCTATATGCTTACAAATATATATTTTACCACAAATGGAAACAACTCAACAGTAACTACCAATTAAAGGTGACACTCATTGCTTGCTGCTAATCATAATATTTACAGCCATAGTGTCCCCTCTTTGCAGAGGTTTCTTAACCTTATGAGCTCTCAACTATACAATTTCAGCTTCCAGTAGGCCTACAATTCTATATTGGTGTTGTGCCTCGCTACAGCGATTCACAACATCAAGATATCGTTCAAAGGAGACCCAACCAGTATCAGTGCTTCAAGGTATAGGACATATTTTTCTTTGAACAATTGGTCACACAAGTGCTCATAAACACACAGATAGGCTACTATAGTCGACATCAGTTGAGTATTCTAGGGGTTAATGGAGGTGGGTTCACAACCAGTGTATGTGTATTCATGACCATGTAGCTGCTATAACATTAACTACTATGCCTCCATCCGAACTATGCCTTAACCCTTTCAAGCCTGAATTTACCATTGTCGTCTTCATCCACTACAAGCCGCGAATTGCTATCGCAATTCTCGACTTGTAGTGGATAAAGACGACCTGAAGTTGGTGGTAAATAAAAAAATCTCATTATTACAGTTATTAACAGTTCCATGAAAATTTTCGTTTTAAAACACCTAGATGTGGGACATAAAGTCATTCTTCAGAGATTCAAAATGATGCTTTGATGCATCTAGAGGGCTCAAAGGGTTTAACAATACATAGCAGTTACATGTATTTTGATTGGATCGGACAAATTTATGATAGATTTGAACATCAAATAATGTAGAATTATTTCCACTTAAAAACTTGCTTACAATTCTTTAAATGATATGATCCATGATGCACAGTAATCTGGGTTACGTTGTGATGTCTGTCATCATATTGAATACCAAATCTTGTTCAGCATCTTGTCCTGATTTGCCAAAATTCAAGCCTTTGCACGATGTACATGTATGCCTTACTGGATAGGAAATGATCAAAATCACAATTTTTTATTACAATTTGTCAAGGTTCGCAAGCATGATGTTATTTACAATTTTCAAAGGAGTTAACGAGAACTTGTTTTTTGTGGAGGTCGGACGACCTTTAGCGTTTTTTTAGTATGTGAACCCGAGTCACTATACTTCAAAAATTAATTAATTACACAAAAATGGTTACATATGACTGGGCGACCAGGTATCCGTCTGCTTGCACATATATTTATTAGCGAGCGCACAGTAATATAACTTTCTATTACATTTCAGCTTTTCCAGCTAGTTGTCTCTCAGCTGACCTTTATAAATTTCTGGCACAAACAGTACA
Source organism: Flabesymbios commensalis (assembly GCA_964017125.1). Taxonomy (NCBI): domain Eukaryota; kingdom Metazoa; phylum Annelida; class Polychaeta; order Terebellida; family Flabelligeridae; genus Flabesymbios; species Flabesymbios commensalis. The sequence goes on from OZ024902.1 coordinate 103,819,339, forward strand.
ACAAGCATCAACTCATACACTGGAACTTTTTCTTGAACATCTCGTCACTACAATTGTCAATGACGTTGGAAAAGGTATTTAAACTATAAAATACTTATTTTATTTCAATTATGATTTAATCATGTTTAATTGAATATTGTTTAGTTCTACATCACCGTTTTTATCAAATTTATTTTAACTTTTTTGTACTGGAAGTTTATTGTGTAAATTAAAAGTAAAAGTAACTGTATATATCCTATATCTATTTGGTGGAGTCTAAAACTTTGTATCAGCTTTATCTAGCTCTATCAATCAAGCTTGTACAAATATGTTTATACCAACATAGTGGTTGTGGCAAATTTATCTGCAAATAAAATTTGGATATCCAATTTGATTGTTCAATAATTTAACCTTAACTTAAACCTATCAACACGGGCACCGTCTTTAGACCTCAGATTCTGACGTCTAAATCTTATCTCCAAACTGAAAGAATTAAATTATTCATAATGGCTGTAGACCCATAACATAAGGTATTCAAATGAAGCTGGAAGAGCTCACTAAGGCATTTATGATGATTTCAAATTGAAAAACCCTTTGGTCTCCATGGTAAATACAAAAATATTTCAGCTTTGTAAGTGTTATATAATGTAGCACCATATTAGATAATGATATGAACCCTGTATTTGTGTACATTGTAAATAAAATATGATTTTCATACATGTAGTTTAAAATAATATGATAATGCAAAAAAAATCAATCATTATATCTTTATTCTAATCAATGCCTGTAGTTCAATTATCACACTTCCCCTTCATTGTGAACAGGGCACTAAACTTTAACAAATCTCTAATTGTCGCCTACTCTCCGAACTTGCACTCAGACTTGAAGCCCAGTCTGATTAGACTACAGATGACTACTCCTATGCCACATATTACCATAATACCATAATAAATTAGTTACACTTCCCCATCCAGGTCTTGGAGCTTTATAACTAATGCACTGAAATTTGTTAGAATAAATCAGTATCCATGTATAATATAATATAATACCTTTACTTTGCTATGTACTTAGTGATGTTGAACTTGTTCCTTTGTTGTAGTACACTGCAGTGATGTTGATCTTCTTTCTTTATATACAAATAACATGCAATATAAGGTCTATTTTGATCAATTCCAACTGTTTTCCCATAAATAACTCTTGAAGATTTTTATTTGATATAAACCATTTTTGTTAATTAAGGTCAATCCACATATGGCTTTAAAATTTTTCTTCAAGTTTTGTGCAATGAGAAACCTGAGATTATGATGGACAACTTAGAAACGGTAAGCTATAAATCATCTTAGAGGTACTTAATTTTGTTAGCGAAGTATAAAAATGCACAAAAAAGCTAGATAGTCCTACGTTTGTCGCATTGTTGTATAAGATAAACGGCTCAATCTGACTTATGTCTCTTCCCCCCCCCCCTCGCACCTATATCGGTTTGACCACGAGTATGAGCATGCACAATATATCTGAATGGACACACAAACATACAAGCATAAACCTCCTTGTATGTGGAACTCACACACAACGCTCTGGATGCTAGGATCTCAAATTTAAACTTATCTGTCCTAAATGGGAAGTGACTTCAGCTAGACATACATGTACCGTATTTTTCAATGTATATCCCGCTCCGGTGTATAGCCCTCAAAGGGGTAAATTCAACAACAATTGCAGGTTTGACCATAGATACCACGCACTGATCTCAGGGCTCCAGATAACATGCGTATGTGAGTAAAATACGCATGTAAAAACAGCAAATACTCATTAATAGAAAATCTGAGGAGTAATATTACTCATAAAAACTATTAAATTACCCATCAAAGTAAAAAAAACCAGAAAAATAAAACGATTGTTGTATTTTTTAAGTGAAGAGAACTATGTGACTGTAAGAAAAAATGATGTAAATAAAGCTTTCATGTTGTATGAGAAATACTCCTCGTTTATTTTTTTATCATATTTCACTCCTCATCACCCATTTCAATGAGTGAAATACTCCTCAAACCAAAAAATTATCTGGAGCACTGGGTCTATACCACGCATGTACCGGCTCCCAGCGTGTTTCAGCTTCCCACATGGTTCACCCACAACACTACTGTTGTGACATAACATATCAATTGCGTCCTTCGGCTCATTTTGGCAATCGAGTAAAATCTGATATGTTTTGGTAAGACTTATTAATAATTACATATTTGATGCTGACATTCTATAATATAATAATTGTTGGGATATTAGTTTATTAGGGCTGATTATAAGCCACGATGAACGATGATATAAAACCTGAGACGCGTGAGCATGTACGCATGGATGTCAGCACAGCTACCCTTGTGGTGCTACCCTGTGTATTGTAGTATACAACGTTGTATACAATGCAGTCGCCCATATCCTATCGCCACGCGACACGATGTACTAAAAATCACTTAATGACGCGCGAACGCCGGCAGCAGTAATGTCGCCATTCGTACCCTATCGTTTCAGAAGACAATTCGAGGCCTGCACGTGTGAAATTTGACATGGGAAATATAATCAGTTACATGTTTTTAAAATATTCATATTTCGCCGACTCATTGTCTGATTATCATCCCAATGTATCTAAATATATAAGCAATGTTTTTTGATATTCCGCTGTTCCCATATCAGAACATTAGAAGATATATGAGATGGTAAATTATTTAATTCGCTGGCTGACCTCGTTGTCTATCATAGAAGTGATGTACAAACATCGCATTGTAGACGGATAACTACGGTAGTAGAAATCAGGGTTCGCATTGATCCTGGAAATCCTGGAAAGTCCTTGATTTAAAAAATAAAAAATCCAGGCCTTGAAAGACCTGGAATTTTGTTAAAAGTGCTTGAAAGTCCTGGAATTTTAAATAGTGAGAAACAGATTGTAAAAATGATGTGTTGTTAGCGTCTAATGGTAAGGACGAGTTATTTGGTATGTAAATTGTCATTTAAAAGAAATAGAAAATGTAGTTTTAAGTTGTAATTGAGGAATAAATATATTGAGTTATTGTGTACACTTAAGTCCTTGAAAAATCTGATTACGTCCTGGAAAACTCCTGGAGAAGTCCTGGAATTCTGTGTTTTCATGGGAGTATGAACCCTGAGAAATTTAACCATATAAAGAATTTATGTAGTTGTAAAATGTACTAACTTTGGAACAAATGTTTGAAACTTATGACGTTTCGACTTACTATGGCAATCCTTGATCACATACTGATGTCTTGGTGGTGAAATGGCTCAGACATCAGCAGAATGATCTTGTCGTAGATGGTAGCTGGTAGCCTTGGTCCCTGTTCATTGTGTGTCAATTACCGACACCAAAGTCCTAGAAAGAGAACAAGACTGGCATAGACGCAAAGTCAAGAAGGCTATTCATATACACCAATGACGCCCAACTATAAGCAGGGACCAGAGCTACCAGCTACCACCCATCTACGACAAGATCTTTTCACCGATGTCTGAGCCATTTCACCGCCAGGATCAGTATGTGATGTGACTGTTGACTTCAGGTTCGATAGTGAATATGATGTGAGTATCAATGTGGTTAATATGATGAGATAATGAGTTCACAGCGTGTCGTCTACATAACGCAGCCACATAGATGCAGTTGTAGGTGTGATAGAAAGGTTTCTTCGAAATGCTCCATATATAGGTTCTAAAGCCACTATATCCGACACTAGGGATCCCATAGCAGCTCCTTGGGTTTGTTGATAAAAACAAATTTCACCACCAGGACATCAGTATGTGATCAAGGCTTGCCTTAGCAAGTCCAAACATCATAAGTTTCAAACACTTGTTTCAAAGTTAGTACAATTTACTACTATCTTATTGATTCTTGAAACCATGAATAACATATTTTCAAATACATTTCAATTTCAGTACAAAACTATGCTCAAAAGTCATCAGACTCGGACACTTCAGGGTCTTTCTATATTGTGGATTATTGGGCAGGTTGGCATTCGTAACTTGAATCTTGGTTTAAAAGGTAAGTTTTTGAAATCTCAATTTCATTTTTACCATGTATTTTCCCACAAGTCGACTTTTTAAAATATTTGTGACCGCAAAAACTCTACCTAATTTATTGGCGGGGATGATTTGGGAATTCAGGCCTCTTGTTACAAATACATGTACTTTATAGTGCTCTGAATAAAACAATAGTACGGAATTATAATGATTTTTTTGTTATTGTTTTTTTTAGGATTATAATTAGTATACGTACGGTTAGAACACTCAATATGTATCAGAAATAATGTTAATCAGCTCGCATATATCCACAGGCCTAAATAACCTCCCTAAGTCACCATAATGCAGTGCTTGTCATTATAAGGAGCGCTATAAAGCCTGCGCTCGATCTCGCCCATTCCTTTAAAATTAGGTGCGCCGTATATCACGCTCCTTGATACTATTAATAGCGCACATAGCGCTAATTTTATCGATTTGTATCAGGCCGCTACTCATTCAATTATAATTCCATCTTTCTTAAAATTGAGCTCATTAGCCATGTTAGCAACTCATATTAGTACAACGACATCACAAATTTTCAGCAAGATTGATTGATATAAGGCCGAGATATCGCACTCGCAAAAGTGACGAATTTAGGGGCATATGAAGTGAGCCCTCTCGACTCTGGGTGAGTGATAATATAAGAATTTAGGATATAGCCCAGTCCAGCCTATAAAATCGTCTGCTTAGTTGCCTTAAACTGTCTGCCTGGTATGCATACAGGAAGACCACATCAACTCTATATTTTACAAATATATAGATCCTTCCAGACAACCAGTAAAGATAATTAATACTTTATCACACCCCCTCCCCCATGAAATCAATATCTGCATGGACACTGGATTAGTTGATAGTCCACTATTCTGTGAAACACAGTGACTTCAGGGACTACTGTCGCTAATCTTCTTCCAGTGTTTTTTATCCCTGGTGGCAGGTATGATGGCACCCTGTATTTATTATATGGTGATGTTAACCGTTTTGAATGGGAACTCGGTGAAAAAAATGTTATAGAGGACCCCCTCCCCCATACTTCATTGTATTGGCTACCTCGGTGACAACAATGGAGGTCAAGGCTATTAGATTTCACAGAATAGGCGTAAACTAGGCCTATAGCCTAGGGGACCTAGCCTATTATCTATAGGCCCTATTATTCACTTCTAAATCTAAAGCAGAGTATGTTGAAGAAGTGATTGGTTTTTGCCAAACAGTTTATATATAATTAAAAAATTACCCCACCCCTTCTCCAACAAAATCATCATCTCGACAATTTTGGGATTAGGCAATTAAATTTGGCAATTAGGCCTACTGTCTAGTAATGTTTTTGAGGACTGTTCACTTTTCGTTATTGTTGATAAATTTGGCACTATTTTTCTTGAGGTCCGCTTTTTAGCCCGCCTTTTAATTTTAATTAAAAAAGGTGGGCTATTGCAATTGAAGTTCGGCGGCGTCGGCGTCGGCGTCGGCGTTAACATTTACTTGTGGGCGCGATAACTTGAAAAGTTTTTCATGTTTCCTTCCCAAATTTGTTTTGCATGTTACTAATGACCACTTCTCGGACAAGTTCAATAATGGCTGAAAAAAAATTCAAAATGGCCGACTTATTGCGATTTTTCACCTTTTACGTCAATAATTTGACCTTGTGGGCGCGATAACTTGAAAAGTTATTCACGTATCCTTTTCAAATTTGTTATGCGTGTTACTAATGACCAGTTCTCGGACAAGTTCAATAATGGCCGAAAAAAAAAAAAAATGGCCGATTTATTGCGATTTTTCACATTTTACGTCAATAATTTGACCTTGTGGGCGCGATAACTTGAAAAGTTTTTCACATATCCTTTTCAAATTTGTTATGCATGTTACTAATGACCAGTTCTTGGACAAGTTCAATAATGGCCGAAAAAAAAAAAAAAATGGCCGATTGATTGCGATTTTTCACATTTTACGTCAATAATTTGACCTTGTGGGCGCGATAAGTTGAAAAGTTTTTCACATACCCTCTTTAAATTGGTTATGCATGTTACTAATGAGTAGTTCTTGGACAAGTTAAATAATGGCCGAAAAAAAAAAAAAAATGGCCGATTTATTGCGATTTTTCCTCATTTTACGTCAATAATTTGACCCTGTGGGCGCGATAACTTGAAAAGTTTTTCACATATTCTCTTCAAATTTGTTATGTATGTTACTTATAAGTAGTTCTTGGACAAGTTCAATAATGGCTGAAAAAAAAAAAAAATGGCCGATTTATTGTGATTTTTCTCATTTTACGTCAATAATTTGACCTTGTGGGCGCGATAACTTGAAAAGTTTTTCACATATCCTCTACAAATTTGTTATGCATGTTACTAATAAGTAGTTCTTGGACAAGTTCAATAATGGCTGAAAAAAAAATCAAAATGGCCGATTTATTGCGATTTTTCTCATTTTACGTCAATAATTTGACCTTGTAGTCTATGCAAGTATTATATAGTATATCATATTATACATGTATCTATCTTATTTAACATACCATTTATATCTTGGGTTGTTATTTACGTGATGACATTCGTCTTTACTTTCTTTATCATAATTCGGCGGCGGGCTATTATCGAGTGTGCTCTTGTTTTTCAAATAAATCTATCTCGAATTATTGCAGTGTAGTTTGTCTTAATAAATCACTGATATTCAATGGTTTAGGATGGGTCACAGTCACTATCATGAAACATGTGCAAACACTCATTTGGTTTCAGGAGAAATGTATTATGCCGTAGCATTTCTGTATCAGAATGGCATGGGAAGCTTGGTTAGGAATGTAGAGTACTGTCTAACCTCGGTTCCGGACCACCTCAACAAGCAGACCAGCTCGCGTCTCGGACCACTTTTGTCCAGTCCCAAAGTTTTTCCCATTGACGTAATGCTAAAAGGATTAACCCTTAGCGGACCACCCCGGCTATTCGGGACTCGGACCACTTTTTTGGTACAAAACTAGTCTCGAACCTCGCTAACCGGACCACCTGGGACATCAAGGGTCAATTTTTCCAGCCTGTTGGATCACTGACAGATCTTTCACACCTACGGTGAAAGTCGCGCCTCCACGCTTGAATGCCCACAAACGACCAACAATGATTATCTGGATAAGACATTGTAACCTCTATGGTCCTTGAACACAAGCTTGCGCATGTTAATTTTAATCTATTGTGTAGCTTTTAATAAAGTAAGGCTGATAACGATACTCTTTGTATTCAGTATCTTTGCAAAATAATTTATTGGATACCTTTCTTCTTGTTAAATTAAATCACACTTAGCTACTAAATAAAATTATAACATTATTATCGTGATAAAGTAGCAACACTATTGTCTCTTCCGCCGGAAATTTTACTCGCTGAGCTCATGTAATGCGCCACATTAACAAGGCCATAGCGTTCGCAGGGTCAGCTCTGATCAATTGAAGGGATAACCCAGCAAATACGAGACATTAAACCAGTGTTGGATTAATGTTAGGCCGGAACATCAGACGTTTGGCCAACATTAAACCAACATTGGGTCAACATCACACGTCATAGTACTGTCGTGAACTGCTCCCAGTCACATTTAGCTTATTTAGCGACATCAGAGAAGCGCCAAGAATCACCGTTAAACATTTTTTTTCATCAGCAGAACTGTCAGCCTCCATTTAATTATCGCCTCTGGTATTGTATTTTTAATACTTAATTTCTGTTCGATGGCTAACAGAAAAAACAGAACAACTGCTTACCAAGATATAACAAGGGGATATGAATTTAGTAAGTCATTCAACGTTGTGCATCAATATGGCAAAAACTAGACGTAATAAGCTCACGCTTAAAGAAAAAAATAAATCTCATAGACGAAAATCGCACTCGCAGTCAGCGATAATTAGCAGATTAGATGAAGAATATGATGACCAACGAAATCTGTCTTCAACGCCTAAAACATGTTTAGATGCTCATGAATGGATAGATTCTATTCTGTGAAAAAATACTGATACCGATGAAATGTTGATGACTGCTCAAGATAGTTTTGTTGCTGTATGAGGCAGCATACAAAGTGTGGCATACTTCAATAAATGTAAAATAAATGTTTTTATTTTATTAATTAATTTTAGTGCTAATTGAATAAAGATATTTAATATTGTATGTGTTTGTTTTGTGTTTGTTTTATCTCTTATACACGTAGTTAATAGTACACATACTGTACTTAGAGCATAGAAATTTTCATATATTATAAGGTATAATGTACAATTTCACTTAGGGGACCACCTCGCTGATGGGACCACTTTTGCTAAGTCCCTTCGGTGGTCCGTTTAGCAAGGTTCTACTGTATGTCTTTAGGATTCATATCAGGAGATCTCAAAAGCCATAATATCCTTAAAATTGTATTGTATTTAAAGTTTTTCTTGAGTTCAGCTTTCGTTTTTTCGGAGCCAAAATATAATTTATTTAAATTCAGTTTCATTAACAAATTCGAGTAAAATGAACAAAAAAGTCAGGCATTTAAAGCTAATATATTTGTCTACAATTCATCTCAGATGCTTTCAGATGCCACCTTACCCCCAGCTGGATTATCGAGCTCCTGGCTGGGTTCAGGAGCTCTATTAACTGAGCTCCTGGGTTTTTCATATGATAAGCACTACCATAATGCCACCCTGCCATAATGCCAAAAAATGTCCCAATGTTGGTTTTATATCGAGGTAGCACTGTATATACTAAACCACATGTCACTCTTTGGTTGTAGTGTCCCGTGGCTGATGATAAAATTCAATAATTAATAAGTGTAATACATGTTACACTGCCCGCCCTAGACACTGCTACTTCGCATGTTAAAATGTGCAGATGGGTGACATCATATGTCCCCCACTCTCAATTTCAAGTATTGTAGTAAGCTTGTGATTGGCCAGCTGTCTTGCTAAAAGTACCCTGATCGGCTGGCGAAAATATTATGGAGGGGAGGGGTGGGTGTAGACAGACACCTGTGTGGAGCCCAGCAAACACGAGGATTTGACCCAATGCTGTTTCATTATTGGCCCACCGCCAACGGCGCTGGGCCAACATTGAAACAACATTGGGTCAAGTCCTCGTGTTTCCTGAGAGAGCTGTCTGCATTTGGATACACGCGTGCCGTCTGTGTCTGGTTGAAACAGGCTGCACAGTGCTCTGTGTAAATACATGTATGTGGGACGTATTCCGTAATACATCGTATTTGCCTTACCTAATAGTTATACCCAGAGTGTTTAATTGATTAAGTCTTCCCCCCACCCTATTAATTAAAATATCTGAAACTATTGTTTTTGATGGACAATATCGGACCTAGTTAATGTAACTTTAATTAACATCAGGTGGCCTAAATCATGTGAATGGACCATATGATACATCAAAGATCGGGGGATGGATTAAGTTTAGTCAAGGGGGCACTTTTAAATTTCATTTTTGTCACCAAAATGTGTGAACCAATCCAAACAATACTGTTTTTTGGGGAAGGGGGGCTATGGTCATTGAAGTTCAGTGTTGGTGGCAACTTCTTTAGCTACTGGCGTGTGTTATAAGTATCCTGCTGAAATTTTCCTAATTATATCTTATGGTCCGAGAAGTTTTTCCTGTATTGTGTTCAAAAATATATACCAGTAGAGTTTTAGCAGGACAATAGTTAATAATATTTTTTTTTTATTACAGTTTGGCTGGATGTGATGTTGCCGGTGATGAATTCCCGTCCTCTCTCTAATTACACTATTAATTACCTGGATGGACTTTTTCAGTAAGTGTTTTATCATGTCTAGTATGTATCATATTACTGTATTATAAGGTTCATTGTTGTGAAATGAGTTTGTATAGATGTGTACCATATGATGTTGAAAGAAGGTAAATTACGGAGACAAGATTTATATGGTCACGTTGTTAAACTAATATTCACAGCAATTGTGCAACTGTAATGATCATAAATTAGTAAAAAATTCTATTTGAGCAAACAATGTTTTGCAAACAACAAGTTGAATGCAGTATCGAGTAAGCTCATTTAGATTTGACCAGATTTTTTTGGGGGACAAACATCCTTTGTTTTTTTGCTTGACAAGTGTACCAAGTTATCAAACAAAATGCCCTACTTGCGCAAATAATCATTCGATCTTCACAATTTTTTTTCAAACACTGATGGATTACCCTGGTTAAGTTTGAATATTGTTTACTTTTCATAATATATTCAAGATGACCTTCTTTACAAATTAACCTAAAGGCTCTGCAGTGGCAAAAATTCTGAACACTGATACATTACCCTGGTTAAATTTGAAAATAGGCTAATTTGCATATCCAAAATATCTAAGATATAGACCCATCATTACTGCAATGGCAATAAACTTGTAATTGTGGAAGGTGGAGACTTTCATATTTGCCCTGCAAATACAACATCTAGTTTTAGCAGTGAATCTGTAGTTGTGTTTGCATTCAAAATATTATTGTTATAATCGATGCATTGTGTTGAATTAACTTTACAATGTTAACAGGTTGCATCTAAATCTGAAACGTGGGTATGGTGTTGTCACTTTTCGTGACTTTTTTCCAATATTAGATCAAATGTTCACATCACAATCTAACTTGCCACATAACCAACAAAAAAAGCTGCTGCAACTTTATCCAAAACTCAAGGTAAGTACTTTATTTGTCATGATTGCAGTAGGTCCTTATGTTGATACACCCCTTTCACCCAGCATGTTGGTTACTACTATAATTCACAGCTTCTAAGCCCACAATTAGTTATTAATGTGATTTACATGCATATTAGAAATCCTTTATATAAAAAATCAGCTTTCTACTCGTCTCTTGTCAAATTGAAATAAATCCTATCCATTTTATTGTGAAATTTTGATTAAATCTATGTTACAGTGCTCCCCCACTGTATCACCCCTGGATATAATGCCAACCTCGCCTCCCGCAATTGAAGTGTTGGAACGGATTTCTACCGATGTTAATTCCCGCACTACAGTGCCTTACTGCTGTATCCGCCAATGATTTTCAAGTCCCAATTTCACTTATTGCCAACAGGTCTCTAATTTATCATTCCGCAGACATCTTGCCTGTTAAATAAACACAATGACCACCTGTGCATTGCACACAATCAGCAGTAGGCATGCGAGTTTCAAGTTCAGGCAAGTATGACAGTGATTAAACAACAGTAGAGGGGGGTCGTTGATTGGAGTATGTAACTTACCGTGTTTTTTGTCAGTGCAAGCATTTATTTTTAAGTCTTGTGCACTAGCATTGACAAAACACTGAACCAACATTTGACTGTCTCGTGTGAGCTTATGTCAGAATCCTAATGATTTATTTTATATAAAATGTTTCTCATTATCTCATTAGGGCGATCAAAATTTACCAATCAGTGATGAAGCAATATAATAAAATATTGACTCACCAGACATGATCCATTCTTGGTACAATGTTGGCCTAGCATTGCAAACATTGTTTGAACCATCTGATGGGCATATTTATTCACAGAAACTCAACAAGAATTCTACATGGCCTAATTAAACTACTGAATTCTTTATCAATACGATTCTTTGTGGTATAATTTAAAAAAAAATATTAGATGGCCCAAGCGATGGTGCAGATGTGTGCTAATCAATGTAAACTTTCACTCTTTTGATTTACTCATTAGTTGAAATAAACAGAGTCAAATTATAAATCAAGCACACATATTACTAATGTCATTGGGTTTCGTGAGTGTGACCTATTGCCTCTACTTTGTCAGGCGCCTATGTGTGGTATAGGCCACTTTTAAGTGCTAAACAACCAGTATTAACTGATTTGTTATCATGCATACCGGGGTACACTGTATATAATATGTTATTTTCCATAGTGCTATAAATAAAACAATCTTATGTACCGTACTGAGATTGATGGATGCTCTTATTTTTTTATTATTATAATTAGAATGAGTTGGAACACTCAATTTTTGTCAGAAATAATAATAATCAGCTCACAAATATCCACAGGCCTAATGCCAAATAAATGACCGAGTCCCTATGTTGTGTGTTATAGCGAGGTAGTACTGTATACATGTACATGTATATAAATTTAAAAAAAATACTCATGTTTAATTTTTTATAGATATCTTTGCAAACCAAATTTATTCACATGTTTTTGATAATTTGTAGACAGTTGCCATAGGAGGAAACCCAGAAACCAGTTTGCGTAGCTTCTTCCCGTCTTTTTTGACAAGACTAGCAACAAACTGCCCTGCAACCCTTAAGGCAGAGGTAAGAATGAAGTGAACGTTATTATCTTTCGTGTTTTTTCTGGGCAGAGGGGGATGTATGGGTGATATACTTTTCCAATCCCTTTAACATTAAATTGAAAATTGAGGATGTTTTTTTCTTTGGGGGTGGGGGGGGGGGTGTAGTTACTGTTATCACCTGCTTTACAAATCATAATGGTGCTGCTCCAAAGATAATGCCAGATAATGAAGTTTTGTTTTCACTATATATATTGTGATAATTTTTTTTCAATTAGGAAGGTTGTACTATAATTTTTACATTATCATCTTTAGTGACACCTACTTGTTCACTCTTAATTTTGGTGCAACATGATTTGTATTCACAAATTGCAATTGTATGAATGTAGCTCTAAATGAGGAATGACATTTATTTTGAAATAATATCTTGCGATTGGTTATTGTTTGCTTATTGGCCAGCTGTGGACATAGGCTGTGTGTGTTATATTCTAGGGTCGTCAGTGATGAAATATTTGCACAAAAATTATGATCAGCCCATAGTCTGTATTTTCTTAGTCTTCCAAGTGTCGCTGCTGTCTGCTTTTGGTGTGATTTGCAGTAGTAATTTAGACCTGGATATAAATGAAAATGGCCTGATTTTATATAATAGACAAAAGTAATTTCTTAAATGAATACTCAAAATCTCCCTATTGTAATGAATTATATACTTTTTAATTTAGTAAATTTATTCAAAGTTATTAAATACCATGTGTTGCCTAAATGTGACGAGGGTGATTAAAAGGTTAAATTGATAAATTGCAACATGTGTAGATTATATTTTAAAATAAGAGCCTTATGTAAAGCTTCAGTTCCTGAAGAAAATATTTAAAGATTGTATCAATATATGTCAATATTATGTTAATTTAATCTGTCACAATGGCTCATTTGCATATGAGGATCGTTAAGATTCAACAAGTGGGTCAGAGTGCTCGTATCCTCCCTATACATGTTAAAGAGGGAGACATACGAGGAAAATCAACGAGCTTCTATATTCTCGTAAGTGGCTGACCACGGTCACGAGAATTAATAAGATCTTGTATCTTTTCTGGTTGATAAAATGGGACCCAGATGATTTGGTCTCTTGTTTGAATCCCAACATTTTTTGCCAGCTAAAAATTTATTGAAGTATCTGGTGCTCTATTTACCGGGTAATGAAAATTAAAGACTCCTCTGAGCTCCATGTGCTAGTGCATGGCCGTTGAGGACTGTTAGGCCACTATGTTTAATTCAGAAAAAATTCAAAATCTAATGAAGGAGGGCGGAAAAAAAAATTTGAGAAAAAAAACCATTGAACCTGTTTTTAGCTCCCGCCGTCGCCGTAGGTGAGCGAAGGGAGCTATGGATTCTACCTCCGTTTTTTTTTGGCCTCTTCTTTTGCCTATAACTTTGTGAGAAAATAAGCTAGGATAACAATTTTTGGTATGTGGGTTACTTCCAGGTGGCTAATGGACGGGTTAAAATATTTTTAATCTGAATTCAATACGCAAGGTTGCAGAGGAGAAAATGATGATGTGACGGCGTTGGGCCGTCCGTAAACAATTCGTTTCCGGAGCATATCTCTGAAAGTACTTGTCCGATTGTCTTCAAATTTTACACACAACACCCCTAAGGGGTCTAGTTGTGCCTTTTGGGGTATTTGAACTTTGACCTACTTCTGGTTCAGAACTATGACCTATTTAGACGTTTTGACGCGCACTTCGTTTCCGGAGCAGATCTCGAAAAGTACTGGGCCGATGACAGTCATATTGCACATACATGTTCTCTAAGGTCCCTTGTTGTGCCTTTTCAGGTTTTTGGACCTTGACCTTGAAGTTGACCCAGCACTTTGACCTAATTTATAACATCGGTAAATCCGACTGAAATATTTTGCGGAATATCATGAAAACCGCTTAAGATAGCTACACCATTACTATAAAACAAATTGTGAGGTTTCAGGAGAGGATGCATCTTGAAAAATTTCAAGTCGATAAAATTAAAAATGGCCGCCTATCGGCCATTATTCACCTCGACAGGCCTGATATTGCAGAATATCATGAAAACCGCTCAAGATAGCTACACCATTAATATAAAATAAATTGTAAGGTTTCAGGAGAGGATGCATCCTGAAAAATTTGAAATTGATAAAATTCAAAATGGCCGCCTATCAGCCATTATTCACCTCGACAGGCCTGATATTGTGGAATATCATGAAAACCGCTCAAGATATCTACACCATTACTATAAAACAAATTGTAAGGCTTCAGGAGAGGATGTATTTTGAAAAAATCCATTTTGTCCAAGTTCAAAATGGCCGCCAATCAGCCATTATTCACTTTCACATGGCCGTTATTTGGTAAACCGTGCTAGATGGCTAGACCATTACTATAAAACAAAATGTGTGATTTCAGGAGAGGATGCATTTTGAAAAAATTCGACTTGGTAAAATTTAAAATGGCCGCTTATCGGCCATTATTCACTTTCACATGGCCGTTATTTGGTCAACCGTGCTAGATGGCTAGACCATTACTGTAAAACGAAATGTGAGATTTCAGATGAGGATGCATCTTGAAAAAAATTGACTTGATCAAATTTAAAATGGCCGCCTTTTCGGCCATTATTCATTTTCACATGGCCGTTATTTGGTAAACCGTGCTAGATGGCTAGACCATTACTATAAAACAAAATGTGTGATTTCAGGAGAGGATGCATCTTGAAAAAATTCGACTCGATAAAATTCAAAATGGCCGCTTATCGGCCATTATTCACTTTCACATGGCCGTTATTTGGTCAACCGTGCTAGATGGCTAGACCATTACTGTAAAACGAAATGTGAGATTTCAGATGAGGATGCATCTTGAAAAAAATTGACTTGATCAAATTTAAAATGGCCGCCTTTTCGGCCATTATTCATTTTCACATGGCTGATATTTGGTAAACCGTGCTAGATGGCTAGACCATTACCTGATTACTATAAAACAAAGTGTGAGTTTTCGGGGGAGGATGCACCCTGAAAATTTTTAACTTACGAATTCAAAATGGCCGACAATCAGCATTATTTACCTCGATAGGTCTGATATCAAGTAAACCGTGCTAGATAGCTAGACCATTACTATAAAACAAAATGTGACGTTTCGAGAAAGGATGCATTTTAAAAACTTTCGACTCAATCGAATTCAAAATGGCCGCCTATCGGCCACTATTTACTTTCACATTGCTGATATTTGGTAAACCGTGTTAGATAGCTGGACCATTACTATAAAACAAAATGTGAGATTACAAGAGAGGATGCATCTTGAAAAAAATTGACTCGATTAAATTCAAAATGGCCGCCTATCGGCCATTATTCACTTTCACATAGCCGGTTTTTAGTAACCGTACTAGATGGCTGGACCATTACTATAAAACAAAATGTGAGATTTCAGGAGAGGATGCATCTTGAAAAATTTGTGACTTGATCAAATTCAAAATGGCCTCCTATCGGCCATTATTCACTTTCGCATGGGCGATATTTGGTAAACCGTGCTAGATGGCTAGACCATTACTATAGAATGAAATGTGAGATTTCAGCTGAGGATGCATCTTGGAAAATTTTGACTTGATCAAATTCAAAATAGCCGCCTTTAGGCCATTATTCACTTTCACATGGCTGATATTTGGTAAACCATGCTAGATAGCTAGACGATTACTATAGAATGAAATGTGAGATTTCAGCTGAGGATGCATCTTGAAAAATTCTGACTCGATCAAATTCAAAATGGCCCCTTATCGGCCATTATTTACTTTCACATGCCCAATATTTTGCAAACTGTGTTAGATGTTAGTCCATTACTATAAAACAAAATTTGAGGTTTCGGGGGAGGATGCACCCTAAGTTTTTAACTAATTTATATCGAATTCAAAATGACTGTAAATCAGCTATTCGTTAACTCGATTGGCCTGATATCGGGTAAACCATGCCAGATAGGTAGACCATTACTGGGATACTGATTAGGATCATTAATTTCAATGGAGGTTTGCAATCTCTGACAGACTGTCTAGTTCTTATCTTACTCTTAGACTGGGTTTCTTAGACCTAGTTGTCTTGCGTCTTGATTTTTGACCTAGACTAGGACTACATTAATAACCCTATACAAAATTGCTTAAATCAAATTCTAATTCGGAGCGGGAGCTCCTGGACTTATGTAGTCTTGTTTGAAAAGTTAATGAGGGCGACGAAATAAAAAAAACATTGGACATGTTTCTGGAAAAGTTATTGAAGGCGACGAAATAAAATTTAAAAAAAAGTTAAATAGGAAGACAAAAAAAACAAGCAAAAAAAACATAGCTGGACAAATATTTCTTATATCTCGAAATGAACTTTTTATTTCCCGAAATTGACTTTTTTTTTTGGAAATCGGCAACAGTCTAATGCGCGCGCTGGGCAGAAAAAAACCCATGGTTTTTTTTGGTAATGCGCGGCCTAAATCTGGTGCGCACGCTCATCTAAACGGAGAAAAAAAACATGGTGGCCTTAGTTATGTGAAATTATCTATGTGCCTTTTTTCCATTCTTTACAGTTGCTGAAAAATCTACTTGTGTGCTTATCTACAGACAGACAATGTTACAGTGTCTGGTGCCAAGTCTACACAAAACATCTTTCACAGTCTGGGTAAGATTATATTTATAGGCACATATACATGTATATTTACATCAACATTTTCCATTGGGTATTGCCTTTATTTGACTAAAAGTGCTATTCACATGTATAGGCGTAGTGTTTATTCAATGTGATCAGTTACACAATGCACATGATACAACAGATGGGTCATTGTATTTCACATGTATAGGTGTAGTGTTTATTCACTGTGATCAGTTACACAATACACATGATACAACAGATGGGTCATTGTATTTCACATGTATAGGTGTAGTGTTTATTCACTGTGATCAGTTACACAATACACATGATACAACAGATGGCTCATTGTATTCTTGTGAGAAAATATTGTCACCCATGAGCATATTTGTCTGTACCGTACATGTATTTACATATATCAGCGTCCAATCAATCCACTTAAGAAATGTCAGTATTATCTGTATTGATTCACACTATTTTTATTCACTCAAGCTACAATGTGATATAAGTACACAATGTGAACAGTTAGCATATGCCTTATATTCCAATCTTATATGTTTATAGTTTGTTTCAGCAAAATATTCCGTTAATTCTACCTTGTTCAATTGGCTGACTATTCTTGAGAAAGCTTTGGAATGGAATGCCAGTGTAGCTTTATGTGCTAAATCATCTGAAACATAATATTTAGGATATCACCCATTTTCAATTTTGTATTAAACTGGCCTGTTCCAAACAATTTTTAATGATTGAAAATTTTGTTCTTATTTTTTCATCTACATCTTTTTCTTGTTTTTAATCATTTTATTCTGTGTTTAATTATTGTTCGCGAATACATTTTGTAGGATCTTGCTGGATCATATATCAAACAACTGGGAGAAAATTTTACCTAAGCTTGATATCAAAACATTCAGACAAACAGTGCGAGCTTTCAGTGTAACTAATGAAGAGCTATCTGGAACCAAAGGAGGAAGAGATGGACTAAAGCTTTGTAATAAGTCGTGCAAGGTAGGGATATTAAGTTTGTATTTTAACTTTTTTATTACCGAGTAACTCATCCAGCTCTGCTTGTCTGTCCTCAACTGGCACTGTATCTTTTACAAATAACACAGCTATCAACATTAAACTCTTACAGATGTCCGGCAATTGTCTTTAAATTGGACCCGAGTTGTCGAATAGGTCACTAGTTTTGCCTGTCAAAATTCATTTTATACACCATCCCAACCAAACAAGAGACATTTACCCGCTGTTTTCTTAATGCTGGGCTACCATCGCAGACAGTGGACCAGCAATAATCCAACATTGGCCAAGCGTTGTGTTTCCTGTGATATCTGTTGAAGCGTTTAAGTTAGTTTTCATGGTGTAGAGATGCATCTTGGGAAAATACAGATCTTTTGTTTGAGTTTGCAAGTACTGTTTATTGGCCCGCCTTTTAATTTTAATTGAAAAAGGTGGGCTATTGCAATTGAAATTCGGCATCGTTGGCGTCAGCGTCGGCGGTAACATTTACTTGTGGGCGTGATAACTTGAAAAGTTTTTCATGTATCCTTCCCGGCTGGCTATTGTCGAGTATGCTCTTGTTATACATATGCATCTAGGAAAAATGCAGGTTTTCTTCGAAGATGTTATCTTGACATATATGTCATGGGCACAGTAGGTTTTCAGTCATAACCATCTAGTTTCATTCACGCTATCTTTTAATGTTTTAAGCTTTAGTGTCTTCATATTGAACACCCGCGTGCAAATGTGACCCAATCTGGCGAAATGAGTCTTAAGTTGCAGTTTGACAAACGAAGTTGCCCCAAAAGGCAAAATTACCTTGAAATGACCTATTTCTAATTTTTACATAAATGCTAGAAAGTTGTGTGATATACCGTTTTCAAAGTAGTTTTCTGTAGATTCAGAATCCAATAATATCTATTATGAGGGTCACATATATGAGGAAACCACAGGGCAAGTTCAAATATGAGTGACCTTGATCCAAATTCCAAATTATACAGTACAGTAGAATCTACTATGAGCAGCAACTCTTATGAGCACCCAACATCCTATGGGAGGCTACTTGGCCATTCCCCAAAATGTCATTTCCTATACAAATGAGCCCCCTACATGGGCAGTTTGAAAGGCCACATTTCCTGTATCCAGAAGGTATCCACAGCCTGTGAACCTTAATGTTTTTATATAGACAATTAAGATAGTATGCGATTAGGCACTTGACGAGTGACGCGACGACAGATGTCAAAATCGCGTGACTGTCCACACACCAACGCGACATGTGAGGCGCAAAAACCAGCGTGACGACCGCGCTTGCGTACGTCGGCGCGCTAGTATGTTTTGGAAATGATCAAATAGTGTGTTTGAAAAACCGACGTGACGTCGTGCAGGCAATCGTGCAGGATTTCAGGGAAATTTAGACATTTGTTTGTGATGTTATTACAATGGACATACTTCACGGCATATCACACATCCATCCCATTTTGGATTCACAATTTCTATAGCAACATTGATTGAACCAGCATATGCTCAAGCTTTTGTTTGCTGTGTAGCGGGACAATGCTCTTGAGCTGTGTCAGAATAACGGCAGTGTCAGTTATGATTGAACAGGTTATCCTTCCAACAGTACGGTGATACGGTAGATAAGTGACACAACATAACTAATCCCCTCTTAATACATCCGTCCTAATGAGCCATGCTCGTTCACGCATGTACCAGGCTACAGTCACAGCGCGTGTCATGACGCATAGTTAGTATACGTGCACTACTGACATTTCACAGCTCATTGCACTTGGATCAGTGCTCAGACAGTCAGACAGATTAAACAGTGCCCCAGCCGTAAATAACTGCCCGGCAGTTCATAATAAAAATAATTGTGCTGTTTAGTTCGGCAATTACGGTACCGATAATGCATTTGTATTCAGATACATGTCTAAAATGAAGTACTGTAATCGTATTTAAAATTTTACAAAGTATTTGTATTGATTTGATAAATTTGATTACATGTGTATTTGACCCCATGTATGCATGTATGCCTGTACATGTATGTCGGTTTTTGCTTGTGTGCAGTACCAGACGCCTAAAATGTATGCATCATCAAAAGTATGGCTTGTTTAATATATACAGGAGAATGCAGGCAAGCAATACCTGCCTCTGTATATGCATCTGTTACCATGAGCACCAACAGATCGTATGGTCTTTCTAAATATCAATCATTTTTACTCTCCTGTCCAGTGGTCCAAAGGGATAATATTGTCTGGTTCATCCGCCTCCACTGCTGTCATATGTTTTTTTCTACTACATTTTCTGAAAAAAACTGAATTCATAATTCACACAAACATGCATCCTCTCCAGCAATTTTTTTTAACTAAGGTAAAGGTCAATAGGTCAAGTGAAAAAAGTGTCAATGTGATAACAAAAAGATACTCATCGCATGTCTTTAACTTTTTATGTGAATTTACCCATGGGTATGGAGATAAACTAATTAGATTTTTCACTGATATTCAAAATACCTGCCAAAAAGTATTATGGAAGTGTTTGCAAACATACAGTCTAACGTTATAACGAAGTACCAGGGACCTAAAAAATCACTTTGTAATATTCAAAATTCGCTTTAAGCGTGATCTTCCACACTCCCTTTTAATTATAAATTAAGGACAATAAAAACAAATAGCATGAAGCACTATCATAGTGTATATATAGTACTTAGTAATCCGGTCATTATATAAATGTTCTTTAACAAATTATCTTCTGTGTAGCACTGGATACGACTTTTCTCACTACAAAATTTTGAAAATCTATCATATTGTCAAATATTGTATCATTAATGTCTGGTTGATGGTCAATATATCGCTTCAGCTGAGCAAGAGCTTCCATGGCAGATGCAGTTGCTCGTGGGGATGGGGGACTACATAATAATAATACAGTTAAAATGGTACCAAAGAACATCCATGCAGACTTCACAAAGCAAACTTTAAAATAATATGTATATTACCGGCAAGTATAGCTCCTTGGGCGTATAAATCTATGACGTAACAGTCATCACCGTTATCGTTGTAGTCAAAGCTTAATCAGTGTAATGGTACACGTGTTTATGTAAGGGTTCCGACTGCCATTGCTAATTAACCCTTTGAATATTAAAACCTAGCTATACTTGAGGTGAACTCAAATGAACGAGTTACGAAACCAATTTTTTTATGAACAAACTTGTTATTTTACATTAAGTATAAAATATAGGAATAATGAGATAAGTTGCAGAGTTTGTGCTTATAAAAAATATGCGACACTGGAATGCAAGTTAATGAATACATATTGCTCAAGCGTCACTGTGGGTACATTACCAGTTAGTCTACGTGTGGCGTTTTCAACCGTAATTTGCGTTTAGGTGTTAGGCCTACATGTACATCGCAAACTTTATTGTTTTTTGTCATTATCTTCTTTTTATATATATTTTTTTTCTCAGCTACAAAATGTAGCAATAATTATACAGTAAGCCTGAACTTAATGTAATTCGTTCATGGAAAATAAATTTTGGATGCGACCAGCGGGACCTGGGGACTGAAAACGTCATTTTACATACTCAACGCCTTTTTATCTCCCGCCGTAGGAGAAGGGGGATTTTAGTCGCGCCAGGATTCTGTCCGGCGTTACCTTTTTCTTGTGAGCGCAAAAACTCAAAAACTACTCGTCAATTTTTTTGAAATTTTAACATCACATTCCTAGCAACATGGGGATGTGCAAGTGATTTTTCAGAGATGCTACCAAAATTCAAAATGGCCGCCAGAGGTCAACTCTAAAAAATTTGTGGGCGCAAAAACTAAAACTTAAAATCAGAAATTATTCAAATTTTACTATCACATTCCCCATGATATGGAGATGTGCAGGTGACTCTTTCAAGGTTTTACTGAAATTCAAAATGGCCGCCACAGATCAACTTTAATTTTTTGGGGGGCGTAAAAACTCAAATAATTTGTTTGGTCAATTTTATTTCAAATTTTAACATCACATTCCTAGCAACATGGGGATGCTACCAAATTTCAAAATGTCCGCCAGAGGTCAACTCCAAATTTTTTTGTGGGCGCAAAAACTCCAAAACTTAAAGTCGAAAATTATTCAAATTTTACTATCACATTCCCCACGATATGGAGATGTGCAAGTTTTTAAGGTTTTACTGAAATTCAAAATGGCCGCCATGGATAAACTTTATATTTTTTTTGTGGGCGCAAAAACTAAAATTGTGAAATCAGTAATAATTCACATTGTACAATCACATTACCCACCATCTGGAAATGTGCATGTGATTTTACTGAAATTTTAAATGGCCACCACAAATCGACTTTTTAAATATTTGTGACCGCAAAAAGTCTAACCTAATTTATGGCGGGGGATGACATAGGACTTCAGTCCTCTTGTTTACTGTAAGACAAACACGATCACCATTGAATAAATATCATAATTGTGAACTGCTTATTGCATTCAATACCTAATAAAATAATAAATTATCAATGATTTAGTGAAAAATTCCGTAAATGACTATAATTGTCACGGTGAAAAAAAATACGATTGAAAATAATGTAGCTCAGACTGGGACAACGCTGGCTTAATGTTGTGTCACCGGCCACTTAGGTTAGCTAGGTGTGATAACCATTGATGAGAAACTTGCTGACACCATTGTTGTGTTAACAATCTCGACGAACCCAACCTCTCCAAATCATATCGTGGCATGTGGAGTCCTAATTAATACATTTTGATATTCACTTAGTTAAATTATTTTTTCTGTTGCAGTTTTCAATATTTCGCACTAAGAGGGAAACATGTGATCCCAGGGATCAAAAGTGCTTTTTAGTAAACGAAATACTAAATTATCAATGATTTATAGTGAAAAAATATGCAAAGACTACTTAAATGACTAATTTTAACTGTGGATAAAAATCACGATTGAAGATACTAGTAATGTTGCTCAGACTGGAACAGCGTTGGCTCAAATGTTGTGTCGCCGGCCACATAGTGCGCTGCGAGTGCTTATAAACGCATGGTCGTTTTTAAATGGGCGGCCATTTATAAAGGGCTGGACCCGTACCAGTTTATGGTGGTGGGCACAGGGAAGGTGACATGAGGATATTTGTTTCTAATATATGTGACACTTGATGGCACTCCTCGTGGACATGCTGCTCCGTCTTCACCAGGTCACAAGCAGGTCCAGACTAATTGCAGATGATATATATATACTGAGTGGACTTGGAGTTTTGGATTCAATGTATGATATGTGTTGCGTTTGATTTATATCATTGATTCACTAATATGTCTTTTAATATATGCTATGGCGTAATTGACGAACTCATCAGGATTGTCTATAATAAATTTGATATATTTGGCTGTTTTTCTTCTGAGAGTCCTATTCAGGCAATACATAATTGGATCGTCAGTCATGGTAGATGTCTCGCACATAGTTTTTTCAATGTAGCTTTTTTGTCTCTGCTTCACTAGCTTACGTGATGGTGAAAAATCAAGCTCTAGAAGCAGAATGTCGTTACATGCTGAGAATCGCACACCGAGGAGTGCTTCTAATGCTGACATCTACATCGATTCCATTTTGCCCAAGTTAACTGAAAAACAACTTTCACCCCATAAGAAATGGCTGACACTAAGGGTGCATCTAACATTTTACGCGTCATGTAAAGAGGAAAGTCTTTATTGTTGTTAAAAAATGCCACCAACTACCACAGATGTTTCATTTTCTCGTTTGCATGCTCAGCTGGAGTACTTGTTAATTTTAAGCGTCCATCAGCACTGGAAATAGATCCAAGGTAAGTATGTTTGACGCAATGTTCAATTTCGATATGGTCGAAACCAACCCTTGTGGAAAAAATGTCTCTCAATCACTAACACATCCATGTATTACCATGAAGTTTGTTTTAGTAGCATTCACCAGCACAGGGCATAAATTAAGGCAGAATATTTGAACCTTGAACCAGAACCTTGAAATATTTTTAGGGGGGATTTTTTTTTTTCATTTAATTTTTTCACTGAGGGGGATTTTTTTGAGGGGGATGTTTCCGGGGTGTCGCATTAAAAATTTACTCGTCAAGTGTAAAAAGTGTTGTTTTTATTTCAATCGCAGCTCAAATGCAGGGGTCAAGAGTATAGATTTTGTTGATGACCACTCCCAGCAATGAATATAGAAAGACGTCTTTCTATATTCCTTGATCCCAGTAAACTCCACCACCTGCTGCTTGGCCAGCCAATTTTGCTTGACATAGGCTGGTCCGTGGGCCAGTAGTGTTGTTAGCAGGTAGCGATACTGTATAGGCACCTGCCAGACACGCGGTATGCGAGACGGTCACAGAAGGTATAACAGGCGAACATAGGCGACACCCCTGTATACAGCTGATTTAGGTGATATCATCAAGAAACACGGACTAAGTTATCACATGTATGCAGACGACACACAATTGTACATTTCTTTTTCGCTCACAGATGCGGAAACATTCATGCAGCGACTGGAAGCTTGCATTCGTGACATAGCTATATGAATGGTAAAAAACAGACTAAAGCAAAATGGGGAGAAGACAGAGGTCCTCTACACATACAAGGCTGGATTTTCGTCTAAACATTCTCTGAGACCATTACAAATTGGTGGGATGAACATTCTTCCTGCAGAGAATGTGAAGAGTCTTGGAGTGACGCTGGACAGCTGTCTGACCCTTAACAAACATGTCAGTGCCGTTTGCAGTGCTGCTTCTTTGCACATCAGAAACATTGGAAAGATTCGTCATCTTCTGACTCAATCTACCACTGAAAAGTTGGTACATGCCTTTATCACTGCTCGACTGGACTATTGTAACAGCATCCTGTACGGCCTCCCCAAGAGGCTTATTCAGCGTTTACAGCGTATTCAGAACACCGCAGCACGCCTGGTGACACGCACCAATCGAGATGATCATATAACACCAGTGCTTAAAGGCCTCAATTGGCTACCAGTGCAAGAGCGAATCATGTTCAAGATACTGCTACTCACGTACAAAACTATCCATGGCAGCACGCCATCATATTTATCTGAGTTAGTTTCAAGCTACACTCCAAGCAGAAGCCTTCGCTCATCATCAAAAAACCTTCTCTGTCGGCGCAAGACTAAACTCTTACAGTACGGAGGCAAAAGTTTTTTCAGTGCAGCGCCAAAGCTGTGGAACGAACTCCCGGATTCAGTGCGGAAGTGCGAATCCTTAGATGTCTTCAAAAGCGCCTTGAAGAAGCATCTTATCTGTAACGCCTACCTTTAATTGTGTAAAGCGCACAGAGCACTGTATGTGCGCTATAGAAGAACTTATTATTATTATTATTATTATTATTATAGGCGTGTTGCTGTGTGTGGCAGCAACGCTACATATTGAGGATGCCCATGTGTCCTGGAAATTATGGATTCTTCCCACTTTTTACCCATTTTTTGGCCTCACTATTCACTTTTTATAAAGGAAAAATGTTTTCACTTCATTATTTATAAGAGATTTGTCCTCATTTTTGATAAGATTTCCGCCTCAGTTTTTACATTTATAATGGCTTAATAGGACAATTCAATAGGAAGTCTGTCATAATGTAAGTACCATTATAACATAATAATAATAAAGTTTATAAAAAAGCAATCAACACAATTATAGTTATAATATACACAATTATAGTTATAATATACTGACGTCGATGTTCGCTTTTTATAGCTAATACACTTCGTTTTTTACACTACTACTCTAGATATACATTTTTAGCTGCGTTTTTTTACACTATTTAGAAACTGCAATCCTCGATCTTCGGTCGCCAAGAACAGGCGCTTCTCCGTTCGTTCGATTCGTTTTTTAACCCATGTGCACCCTCATATTGCTTGAACTGCTGCGGGTTAACAAGAGATGGGATATCACTTGTTATATGGCGGCACAAGGATGGGCCAGCATCTGCAATGGTTATGTCGTCCCACAATTAAACCAATGCCGTCTAAACGTTACAGTAGAAACGTCACATGTACAGCGTGAGCAGCTATAGCCAGATCCCTGGGGCCAGACACATCTTTTGGAAGTGTGACGTCATCTGTGTGACCATCTGACTCCCACTTTGCTTTAGAGCCTGGCGCGTTTATTAGGGATGATACGTTCCCCGATACAATCTTATGATAACTCTACAGTGGACTTGGTATGAAGATAAAATAAAAACACGATTACATCAAACAGATGCTGTGCACACGGAGGCCAGGAAATGGTGCGGGAATATCACGCAGCGTTTGCGCATCTTAATTTGTGCCCTGCGGCAGCATCCCGTTAGATGCTTCGTAACCTGGGAGAATAAATACCTAGTCTGTGCAGCTTTGTCTGGAGGTAACAAGTATGAAAGTGACTGTCGTAAGGTGTGGACCATTGTTCTGAATTATAAGTAGGCCTCTATTAGTTTGAGGGCCTTGCAAAGTTGAAAAAAAATCCGAATATCTAAATTACATATGGATAGAACTCACCCCACCCCCCTATTCATTTTTTTTCGGGGGGGAACCAGTAATCATCAAATATTTTAATTATTTTCCAATTTTCTATCCAAAATGGCCCTGGACCCACCCACCCACTTCCAAATGTTATTTGGATGTTTGGAATTGTTTTAACTTTGCAACATCCCTTATTGGTAAACAAAATAAACACAAAACATGATGTCGGGGGGCCTTGTCTCAAACCAATTACACTAGTAATCATAGCTGTTCCCAAAATGCTGTATACATGTTGTATGTATACAGATAGGGATTTTAAGGAAAATCACCTTTAAGGACTTATCATACACTTTGTACTTATACAAACACAATGAAAAGGGTCAAATATTTTTGTAGTGCAAAGTCCATCAATAAACGAAGGGACATCATGTGTTCCAAACAGCGTCTTTTAGGTTGAGAACCTGCCTACACTCTATGGCCTCTACCTGTGAGAAACCACCCCATAAGTCGGGAAAACCGTGCCAGATAGCTAGACCATTTCACTGTAATGCAAAATATGCGTCTTCAGGGAAGGATTCACCGACTATTGCCCCTTGTTTATTTCGACATCTGTCAAAAAATCCTATTATCTGTTTAACATCTGAACACGGCGAATTTGAAATAAATGGTCATGAGATAGGGTATAGTCAAAATTTTAAAAGTTATAGTTAAAAGGTTTTTTCAAATGATATTCGCTTTTAAACAATGATTAGAGCCTGAGGCTTAATTCCTTCGCCGACGGGAGAATACAAATTATAACATAATGCAGGGTTCGTAATAGTGGTTGTCCGGTTGTCCAAGACAACAAAAAATCGTCACGGACAACCAAATATAATTCTTTGGAACACTTTGGTTGTCCGTACGTACAACCACGTTCATTCCCGAAACAATTTTGCCATTGAACACGCTGACATACGCTCTACCGTGACACGCGGTACACGGCAGAGTAGCGTCATATCAGAGACAGAGTTAACTTGAATCGTGTCTGCTGTCATGTACGTCTGACTGTTGACAATGCGGTGTGGTAGAAACAGTATTTAAATTTTAGGACTAAACAGAACAATTAATTTTCTTAAAAAAAGCTTAACATGCGATATTGGCAATGAATCAGTGCTGAAGCCACATGACATAACTTGTATTCATTGATATCGCAATGCCTACACACATTCCTCGAAGCAGTGGGGAATTCCCAGGTTTCCGTTTCCTGGGGCTGTTTCCTTTATCGTCTTCCTTCCCCTTCCCTGTCATTATGACTTGTGTGTTAGACTTGTATGTATGTCTTGATAATCAACGTTTGATAGGGGGAATCGCAACAAAAAGGAACAGCCATGCACGTTGTAAGCAGTTGCTGTACCGTTACATTCATATGGTAGGTACGATAGATCTGCGTTGTCACTCGCAACTAGTTTATGCAAATTGTATTTCACTATTTTTAAGCATTGATATAGACCTACTATTCCATGTTTTAACCGATCTTATCTCAATTAGGACTAAAGGACTGCCAGTCGAATGCTGATTCAATAGTGGTCCGACATCGTCTGTATTGACCCAACGCTAAGCTAGTTTCTCACAACAGGGTAGGTTTATCTATGTCAACGGTGCCGCCGTTATCACGTCAAATATAGCATTGCTAAGAATCAAAGCCACCTTTTAAAGACTGCAGTCATGTAGGCCTAGCTTTAATACATTAAGCGATCTATACTAGGTTATGAAATTGTTTGCAAACATATATAGGCCTACATAATATTAATCAATGACACTAATTAACTGCACAGACAAAAAAATATGTAGACTAATAAAAATTAGCCCGAAGTCTGTTAATGCTGCCAAATTTTCAAGGTTGTAAGACGTGTTAAACAGAAAGTTGGTCATCACAGGTCGATAACAATAAATGCCTAGGCAATAAAACTGATCCGTACAGAAAAGTAGTCTGTTGATGGCAAAATATCACTCTTTCCAGGATTAGGCTTAGCTAGGAGCCGCCCTAAACAAAGGCATGCGGCCCGGGCATGTGGACAAGTTGGTTGTCCGTTGGACAACCAGACTTTCGGCCCTTATTACGAACCCTGTATTGTATGTTTTATTTCAAGGGCAAATAAATTTAATTTAATTAACTAAACCTATTAAACAAATGGTTTTGATCTTGGCTGTGTAGTCAAATATGATCGTTTTATTCCGGGGGAGAGGGGGGGGGGGGGGTAATGTTTCTCCATTATAGGCCTGAGCATAATAATTATGTTTGTTCTCTGTAGCGTCAATATAAAATAAATTACTATCCCATGATTTGCTGCGTAATCGTTAACACGTACATATTTGTTGTTTAAAGGCATTCCCAGACTGTAATAAAACGGTATATAATTATAAATCATAAACATACATTTTAGATCTGAAAATCTGGTTTACAATGACCATGCCGACACGGCCACCATTTACCTCCTGTTATCCCTACACTATTAATTTACTTATTATAAATTAATATACAATTCCCAACTCAGGAGAACAGTATATATACAACACCTAAGAACAAGAGTATAAGGATTACTTTGTTGCGAGTCAGATATAAATACGCTAAACGTACATTTGGACCCACTTTGGCGAGTTTTTGACCTTTGCTCAATGCAGCTGCAACGTTCATATTGTTTTACCGACATGTGAACTGTTAATTATTTTGAGCTAGTCATTGGGCAAATTTAAAGATGTAAATCACATGAAACAATTTAAATGAGTCTAAGGCTATCATCCCACAAACGACATTCTCATTCATCAAATAATACGCTTTGCTTTAAATTGAAGATAATTGTGTAACCAGCATTGTTTCTGTCAGATAGACGCTTTTCACCAGAGGGCGATGCCTTGTAGTTGTGATAAATGACCATCTCTCAGGACGATGTGAGTCATCGTAATGGCCGAGTCACGCAGACTGCAGATGAGATGCTGGTCTGCGCGCTGACAGTCAATAACTGTCTATTCTATGCATGTACATCTGGAGCTGTCATAGTTGGGAATAGTAAGACTAAAACAGGTAGTATGCAATTCTGGGGGAAAATCACTAGGCAATACAATGTATTTGTTATTTATAACCCGGACAATAATGCATAATATCGTACAGGTGACAACATTCTAAGGCATTGTTTAGACTGTTCACGTCCTCTGGGTGATGGTCATTGTGTATTTCTTTATTTCCATTGCATTCACTGCGTATTAGTAGTGAATCCGCTATTGGGAAGCCGCTTAGCCTGCCTCTATATAAAAGGGATACATGGGAATCAAAATCGAGAACATTACGAAGTAGACGTATTTCATCGTCTCCGTGGTGGTTGAGAGATTATAGTCCCTATATATTCGTCCAGCCACGGAGGAGCCAGTAGGACACAGTGGGGCTCTGGCTATACAACCACTGGCTTTTGCCATTTAGTCGATATCAAGCGGTGTGCTGTTTACACCACAGTGGCATGTCTCAGCAGCATCCGTCCTGGCACTCAGCTGTTCGCCGCGTCGCCTATATTATAGATATTTTACACATCTGCCATTCACTCTGTCCATTTGCACAGCCTTCCGGTGTGCACGCTGAATATAAAGAATTGTGTCAGGAAAAGATCTTTACTTTCACTATTTCGTTGAATCTCAGGGAAAATAAGATGCATTCGAATGTTTGTCGGTAAAGGTGAAAATATTTCTCATATTTTGTGTGATACTTTCTCTGTACAATAACCCCCAGCTAGTAGCTATTCCCGTCGTGGCCATACCACTTAGCCTATGCAGCGCAACAAATTAGCTCTGAATGGTATTCCCAATTTCGTCACTGTTATTGAAAAGACACCATTCCTTATAAACACTGATAAAAACCAACATATATTTCGGTTCGCTATGCAAAAGCTATGCTGGCTATCCTATAGAAATATGAAAATGATTTACACTTCGTTTATTCCACTTTACTTTATTCCTAGGAATGAGCGCCCTTGGCAGTTCGTTAAACGATTTTTTACTACTTTACTGCTCTGCAAAGCCAAAAGGCAGTAACTGCTTACTTTTAGAGCAAGCAGTTACTGCCTTTAGGCTCTGCAGAGCAGTAGATTAGCTGTTATTTTAACCTGGACCCTTTTCTATCAATCTCATTTTAGTATGTGAAGTATTTTCTTATACCATGATAATGCATGTTAATTTTAATTAGTCCTACGCAGCAAACACCATGCGTTGAACCAATGTTGTGTTATTGTTGGGCCAGCGTCTCAAACGGTGGTGCAACATTGAAACAACACTGGGTCAACACCTCGTGTATATCTAAGGTCCAGTGCTGACATTACATTTATAAAAGTGTGCATTATAAACGCAATGTTTACATACATGTACGATTAATTATTTTCCTAGTTTCGTCGGCTAGTCTGTAATGATAAGTTAGAAATTTTTGTTTTGTTTATATAAAAGCGTGACATACCCTGTGGCCCAGTGGGAGAAATAATTAACTGTGAATGCGACATGATCGTTTAAAAAAAAGAGTTCACATGGCTACATATCTGTATCAAGTCGCTCATCTACAACTACATGGTGAAGATATGAAAAACTATAACAAAAATCTTACGTCGTTGGATTTTAACCAATCTCAAATATCAAGTGAATTTATGTTACAAACGTACGTCAGTTCTACCATATAAAATTAAATGTAAATTTATTTTCAGGAATTGCTGGTGAAAATGTCTGGCTTACGTTTCCCATGGAGATGGTTGATAGTGCTGCTGTTCTCGCTTTTGGTTGGAGCTGTTGTTTATGATGTCAGTATTCACAAGGGATTCAAACGTGAGCTTATTTTTTATACTGCAAGCCTACTGTATATGTCAGTGATTTTAATGACGCCCTTACACATCTGGAAATGTTGTGACATGTCATTCGTAAAATCTCCACACAAATCCTAGAATTAATGTCTTAGTTAAAGTTCACATCCTAAAAATCAAGTGAATGTATCAGATTATATCAAATAACAGCGCGTATGTAAAATAAGTTGTAGGTGGTATTACAGGACTATATGGGATCAGAAAATTGTTAGACACGATGGCTAATCATTGTGTATTTGACACAGAATATGATGTGACCATAGTAAATCAACAAGGAACTTATGTTATGTTATGCTAAGTAGTAGCACTTCAACCGCTAAATTATGTAATTTAAATTTTAATCCACTTGAAGTGTGTCTCGCGACCAACAACTTCAAGTGGGTGAGAAAACTACTCATATTTGTTTAATTTGAGACCAGACATTTCAAATCTTGATGTTTAAGGGTTAACCCTTGCAGCGCGGGGATAAACTTTAGTAGTCAGAATCTGACATCTGTAGACGTCAGATTCTGACGACTAAAGTCTATCCCCGCACTGCAAGAGTAAAAATATTTTTAATGGCCGTAGACCCATAACATAGGTATTCAAATGAATCAGAAAGAGCTAAGTAAGACATTTATGACGATTTCAAATTGTAAAAACCCTTTGGTCTCCATGGTTTATACAACAATTGTCAGCGCTTCAAGGGTGAAATGTAGTAACTTTTTTTATATTTAATTAAGTGTTAAATGTAGTAATCCTTGTCTCTAACAAATCACAGCGATCACAGTTGAAATGATTACAATTTTAATATTGATGATGTTATTGTTGTATTTATTACACAGTTATAGTATGATCATATGAAAGATAAGTGATCCAAGTGGGAAAAATGTGCTTGGGATAAATTTTGTAATGAGACATTTGTGATGTGTGATAAAGGCTGCTTATGTATGGAACACATTGACCAATTACCCTCTCTTAACTCTATGTTTGCTTAATCGTAATCGTTCCCTGATCAATATGATTTACATCACGAGGCACCCCTCTTTGACCATGCGAGTGGATCAAAAGCCAGACTAATTTATCCTGATAACTGTGCTCGACAAATTAAGACCCATCACAAATAAAATTAAGTTAAGGAATACATTTCGTTGTATACGCTGTATAACAAATATAATTATAACTGTGTTCATTTTTTAATGAGGCTTACGTCAGCATAGGCCTCCTGTCGTCAACAAATATCTATGAATCTAGCATGAATGAATATCACTATGTTGAACTATGCAGTACCATAATCACTTTTTAAATTTTTAAAAGCTATATCTGACGGAATTTCAAAAGATGTTTTCTGTTTTTCTGCTGATTGTAGATTGTCGCACAAGACAATGGTTGAATGAAGCTGGTGTGCTGGTCTTCTTAGAACAGGTGGCCGCCAAAATACAGATGTACAGCACTAAAGGACTAGAGTGAGCATATACACGATGATTGATATTTAACACTGGTACATGATGTATAGCTAAGAAAAATGTACCTGTACTTTTGTATTATTTATTATAGCAATCCAATCACTTGACAAAAAAAACATAACTTCCTTCCTCGCACAATTCCTCACACATGTCGTTATTTGTTGAGCGTTGATTTGCATGCATTTACTTACAGTTGGCTTTCGGAGAATGTACCTGTTTATTATGCATTGGTATGTGAAACTGTCGGTCCTTACCTTCAACTGTTTTGGAACAAGATGTATGAGCTGGGACTGTATATTGGTGAAGTTACCAAACCACAGAGGGCGTGGCTCAACCAGAAGGTACCAGAGCTGTTGGAATGGGTGAGCTCATATACTGTATATGTAAACGATAAATAGGCATCATTAACCTTTTCAAGCCATTGGCATCTTCTTCCTCTACAAGCCGCGAATTGCTGTCGCAATTCTCGACTTGTAGTGGATGAAGATGACTTGAAATAGGTTGCAAATGAGAAAAATATATCGTTATTATTAAAACACTTACATGACAATTTTCGTTCAAAGCCCATCTAGGTGTAAGAAATCAATTCATTCTTCATACATGCTGAAGATGCTTTGATGTATCATGTGGGTGTAAATAGTTAATAAGGTGCGAGTCATTTAAAACTAGAGCTAAGAGAAGTTTTTGACAACATTAAAATAATATGCGTTACAGAAGTTGCTTCATCAACGCCCTCTATGGTAGCGATGCTATTATATACATATATGAACATGACAATTTATCATATACCCACTGATTTTGAGTGTCAATTATTTCTCAACCTATAGAATTTATTGTGACTGATAATTCTTATACAGCAACGTCACTTTCCAATCTGACTCTTACTATT
Source organism: Flabesymbios commensalis (assembly GCA_964017125.1). Lineage (NCBI taxonomy): Eukaryota > Metazoa > Annelida > Polychaeta > Terebellida > Flabelligeridae > Flabesymbios > Flabesymbios commensalis. The sequence continues at coordinate 103,852,862 of OZ024902.1, forward strand.
AAGTGGGCCATACACAGGCGATTTGCCATTTGCCTGGAAACATCCAAATCAATAAGCAGTGAGCAATTCCTTGCTATGCCCCTTACCTTTTCAAATGTTCACAAGTTATCTTATATTATTACATGAGGGGCCTAGCCCTTGTTCCGAGACGACCTTGAAAGTTAAGCTGATAGCCCATCTTAACCATTACTTACATTCATGTAATGAATTAGCAGCTTTGCTCATAACTTTACTTTTGAGATCAGAACGCAGCCACTTGGTTTTATTTTCGTTTACAATTTGATGTCTATTTCCAGATACAATCAAAGCTACCATGGCTGCAGGAGACCAGCTCTTACTATTTATCAATTTTATGGGATTTCACATTAACCTATAGCATCTGGCTGTGGCAACACATAGTACACTATTGGAATATAGTCAGTGTATGGATGCTCAAGAATGTTTTTGTGTAAGTTATATCTTAATATTTGTACATACGTATATCATTAATAAATACTATCATGGACATTGGTTAAATCGATTTACTACGTGCTACTCGGGTTTGTAATTCTTGAAGGAGTTAATATTACTTCAATAACATCCCATGTTTTAAATATAAAGATGCTTAAGTTGAATAGCCTGCTCATGTATTGATTAATGTACCGGGTATAGATGGATTTGAAAAACATGAACAGCTGTTTTTTTTATAATTGAATCTTTTTTATACATTTCAGTGGTAAACTTTCGCCAGATAATTTATGGAGACTACTCTCCGAGTTTTTGACTGTTCTTCAGTCCTACACATCTGCTGGTATACAGTGGTGTGGTCAGATGATCAGCGGTCTATCAGTCACTGGGAATTGAGCTGGAATAATTTGTTTTGCTGTGGTCAGAATCTAAAAATGACAGTTTATAAATCTTCCCGACTATTGTATTACAGAATACGATACAACAATACCGAAGAAGACTGAAATTTGAATATATTATGTGTATGTAATTCGAACTCTTTAATTACTTTACTAATTGTTCATGTTAGCACAGGATATTATAACGCTCCTTAAAACAGGCTAGACTATTTAACATTTCAAAGTGATGACTAAAGAACAGCTTGGCTTGCATTAAGATGTTGAATATTTAGCGATCAACACATCATAAATAACACAAAGATTGCCCAAGCTCTCTGGTCTATCCTAAAAGGATATGTCAAATGTGGTATTCACACAATGTTGATAAAAAGTGGTGATTTTACTCTGCCGAGATATTTGGCAGAAATGCCGAAACAATATATCGTTGTTCTAGTCAACTATATACTCCCCAGTAAAATCTCTCATTTGAAAAACGTAATATTGGAAGATTTTTTTTAGCTTCCGATAAATATTGTATAGTATTTACTATGTATGCGTGCATACAATTCATATGCATTTCTGATTTTGATATCCACCGATCTGTTGTTCAATGTGTCATTATCATTGTGATAATAGATAAGTATAGATATATTTAACAAGTATACATAGTATCCAATGGTGATATGAACAATATGAAAATGTAAGACTCAACCAGCACACATACAGTAGTTTTATTTGAGATTTTAATTGACCTTATTCATTGATTAAGATAATTTCGGGGTCATTTTATCTTTGGAAGTGCCAATCATATACTCTATGATCAAATAATTATGAATTATTTCGAACGGAGAAATGAGCTGTATAATAAAACCCACACTCAGTCTCTCTCGTTGCTTTGTCAGGGTGAATGGTAGCAGTTTATCAGAAAGAATAAGTGCATTCAATCATGTTCTTTTCTATATTGGTGCGAGTGTTAAAATATATTTGGAAAAAAGTGTTTTGTAATGATGCATGTGTGGGAGAAGGGTACATGTATGTAGCTATTGTACTTGTGAATGGTTGATGGTACGTAAACATTTCATCGGTTGTTTTCACACTGTTTGCAAGTTTTACACTAGGATTATTATCTATTATTGTAGTCTACATTTCAAATTTACTTTCTTATTGAGAATGTGACTAGTACATAGAAAATCGTCTCGTGGAAATTTCAATGTTTATGTTCAAACTATATTTGCATTCGTTCATTGTGTGTATGTAACTTAAAAGTTTGTGTGTATTGTAATATATGTGAATATTTTTGTGCAAGACCATTTTGGCAGCAGTGATTCTGACTGTAGCAGCAATAAACAGCTGTATCTATACATTTGTTTTCTTCACATTTCTTGAGTTCTTATTAAAACAGCAATACCAGAAAAAAACGAGAGCGCATAGAATGTTTGCCTTTATAACTTGAATTGGATGGATGTCACTTTGTATTCAAACTCTTCTGTAATTGCCGTGTAAAGAATACATTTTATTAATTAAATGATTACTTTTAGAAGGCAATGGTCCGCTCACCAGTCATGCAATTTGTAGCAAATAACATAAAGGTTGTCACTCGCCAGATATCCCATCTTTAACAAGCTCCAAATCATTTTTGCTTGGATTACCATTCTTATGGACATTCTTTCAGGGACTTGTTCAATTCTTAGAAAAGAGAAGAATGGGCAAAATAATATGGGTGGGGTCGAAGTGTAGGGAAATTGCCTATTAATAGCACAGGGCCTTTTTGTCAATATATGGCTGAGCCTGGAACTACGAGAGGGCAGACGGATTTTTTTCACTAAGGTGTAGTATAAGGTTTCTAGTATCACAAAAAAAAAAGTCAAAGTCTTAAGCTCAACTCGTTGGGAAAGGGGTATTTTTGGGCCACGCCCTTTTTAAGATATATTCCAATATTAGAGAAGCGTCCACATTTGAACGTAATTGATCGATTTAAATGAACTTCGGGTCTAATTATATACAGTTTTATTTGGTGAATCAAATAAAAAATATCAAAGTGACCTTTCAAAGTCAATTTATATGGCAGGGTCAAACACAAAAAGTACGCTTTTTAACTGTTTCAGCTGTCTTTTTCTGTAGGACAAACGTTTAAGTAATGATAAAATATCGCATGTCCGCCACTGAAAATAAGCACAATTAATTAGTCAGGCCTCTGTCACCTCTTCCTCAATCGACCTATAGAGATTTTCCAAAAGCAGACAACAATGACTAGACATTTGCTAGTCCATTTTTAGTCAGTTATGTATCTATGCTATAGTCAGTTGTGTATCTAACTTACAATTAGCATAGTCATTTCTTTTTGCATAATTTGCCATCAACAATTTTTCCTATTTTATTGCAGCTTTTAATCGTCTGTATATAACTGTTATTATATTGTATATTGCAAGTCAATTATTTAAACATACTGTGCTTAAAGAATGATTCAACTGCAAAATGCGCATGCCTGGGACGGTCAGGGGTAGGCCAACAGTAGCCTATTGAGTACAGATTGACAGCATTAATATACCCACTGAACTGATTACAAGATACCACTCAAACAAGACATTGATTCAATGCTGTATTAATGTTAGGCCAACGTTTGCAACGCTGGCCCTACATTGAACCAACATTAGATAAATGTACAATGTTTGAGAGAAAGTCCTCCTGCCCAGCAAACACAAGACATTTGTATGGCATTTATACAACGTCGGCCCAACGTCTCGACGCTGGTCCAACATTGCATAACGTCATACAAATGTTTTGTGTTCACTGTCAGGCAGTTTCCACATACCAGCAGTAATACAGTCAGTTTGTTTGCAAGCCAGCGACCAAGTAGGTGTAAGGGTAAAGGGCTTTGAATTTTAACTCATAGATGTCGCTCAAGTATATATGAACTTGCTGTGATTTGACAACTTGCTCTTATTGAGGCTTTGGGTATTAAGCGCATATTTAGTATTATTATGGAATAGGGCCTTGGCCTACCCACTGGCACTATTGCATTCTGGGGGACCCTTGTCCTGCGAATTTTGACAGTTGACCATACCTTTAATTTAATAATGAGCTTAGCATCATTACCTATTTTACTACATAATTCTGCCTTATCTGTACATAAACATTATTTTAACGTATCATGAATTGCAAATACTGTACTAAAAATCAGTGTAACTTATAACTAGCTTTTTAGGAAGTAATTTATCTTAAACCTAGTGTCTCTCATAACTCCACTTAGGAGTGACCGGTGTTAATGGTTTTAATATGCTATTTAATTTGAAGGTGTAAATTGTGTGTGTGTATATTGAGTGAGACAATGATAAACATTTATATACTTCCCCTGTAGTATTGCGCTATTAGCTGCAGTAAGTGGGATATTTCGTAGCGCGTGTCGTTAATTGTACACATATTTTCAAGTCACTATATGTTTTTTTTTCTGATACATAGATAACAAATTCTACAAAACAGATAACTGAATATCGTATTTAAAATATTCTAGAACAAGTAAACTAATATATTATGCAGCTTTAAGTCTATCGAGCCTGCAATGCGATACGATAATTTCAGAAAATAGCTCAATTTATGTTCACAAACACTGCATCGCCTGCATATAATGCCATCTCATAATTATATGCCCAAGTGTTGAAACAGAAGGCTAAAGTTGTCCAGCGGAATCTAATAATTCAGTGTGGAAATCGTTTGATACGCTGAGAAAGATTCTTCTTAAGGGTTGTTAGTTTTATATTTTTTTGTAAATTGTGGAATTATAATGACAACATCGTGACAAAATGACTATGCCCTACTATTTTTAAAATACAGCAAGGGCACTTAAAGGGACTGGCCCAAGCTAAAATCATTAAAAAATCGGTGATTTTATTTTGGCTTCTATATATGACCATATGATGTAAACATGTCCATAGACTAGAACTGCAAACGTTTTTTTAATTTTTGCGCTGCGCATTCACCAGTTAGGCTAGATATAGAGACGAAATTCCTGATTTCTATTTATTGACAACCATGTCAAAAATAAGAAATACGGGAATTTCGTCTCTATATGGTGAATGCGCAGCAGAAAAATTAAAAAACTTTTGCAGTTCTAGTCTATGCACATGTTAACATCATATGGTCATATTAAGAAGCCAAAATAAAATCACCGATTTTTTTATGATTTTAGACCTGGGCCAGTCCCTTTAATAATACATCGTACCATATCGAAACAGCATTACACACTTCTTCAAAGTATGCTAAACCATAATTATCAGCATCTGGGACAGTTGCCTGGCGAGCCCGGCCAATTTCATTTATGGCCGGGTCGAGGCCAAGGTTCTTAGTCACGTGACTTTCATGCCTGTGCTATTGAGGCCGGTGAATAAGTTTCTGGGTCAAGTCATAGGAAATGCGTCAGAGGGGAAATACAATACTGTGAGCAACTCTTCATCCGGGGAAGTGACGTTTCAAAAATGCCTGAATTCGGGGATTGCCCTATTTTCATCTAAAAATAGCAACAAGTCACAAATATTCGTCACTGGGGCATACCAGAGGCCACATGAAGCTCGTCCACGCCTGGTAGATCTGGCATAGCTGGACATTGTGCAACAATGTATACAACTACGTGGTGGACTACGGTATCTTTGACAGGCCAATTGAAGACAAAAGTGAACAGTATTATGAATTGGGTTTATTTTTCAGTGGAGACCATTTTGTAATATGCAAATTAGATGATATCAGAATATGTTTTTTTCCAATTGCACACCCATTTAGGGAGTGGTCATGATTTTACGATATCTGTAAAGTATTGCATTGTAGAGAAAGTAAATGCAAAACTATAAAAAAAATGTTAATTTTATGATTGACCTTGACATATACATTCACCCTTCAAGGTCATCAAATAATATATATATCAGTTTATCATATAAACAGGCTTACCAGTGCCTCTTGAACAAAACATAGGTTTTAATAAAGGTTTTAAAATATAAAATATAGGTTTTTATAAGCTACTCAACAATAAAAATATTGGTTTATATAGTTTTTTTTTAGGAATTGATCAATCTCTGCTTTAAATTAACAACTTTCTGAAGTCCACAATGAGCAACATATATCAAAATGATTTAGATAAAATGTTGTATTTGAAGAGACAAATTCTGTACAATTACATGATGCATGCATAATAATATCAGAGGCAAGATGGGACGTGCCAGTAGCAAAAAAACCTGTGCACGACAAACAAACATTCGTGGGAATTGCTAATTTGAAAATTACAGGTTTTTATAGGTTATATAGGCTTTTTAAAGATTTCATAGGTCTGAAAATTTAATATAGATAAGATAAGATAAGATAAATTTTTTTTTTTTTTTTTAATCGGCATGGTACAGTTAAACCATAAAACATTAGCCTGAGGCTATTCGACCGATCCGTGGTACTAAAATTCAACAATTAATAACATTAACAATATCACATAGTATGCAACACATAGGCCTATTCAAAACAATATATTAGGTTTTACTAGTCCTGTATTAAAAATATCACCTTCTCAATGTTATTTTGCTACTAATACTGTATTATAGTCAAATTATCAAATACTATATTATTGTATATACTTATATATGTAAAGTACAGGAAATTGACTTTATCACAGAGTTAAGATTATGAATAAAATATCACGGTTACACTATGTAAAAAGTAAATTAAATTAATGACGTCTTGCATCAATGTATAATTATGATTAAAAGCAAAGATGGATTAAATACTTATCAGAGAATATTTTAAGATCTTTGACATAGTTTAAAATAGATTGATAAAAAAAATAAATAATACTAATATATTATAGTCAAAATGATCAATTACTATATAATTATATATACTTATATATACATAAATTATAGCACAATGGTTTTATCACAGAGCTAAGATTATGAATAAAAATATCACAGTTACGTTATATATTAATTAAATTAATGACGTCCTGCATCTATGTATAAATATAATTAAAAGCAAAGATAGATTAAATGATTATCCTAGAATATTTTAAGATCCTAGACATAGTTTAAAATAACATGATAAAAAATAAATAATAATAAAAGAGCTATGTTATTTGATGCAATTTGCACATTTGTGTTGGCTTCTGTGTATACCTGACCACCTATTTATTCGTGACTTGAAGTTTTGCAGAGAGGTAGCATTGCGTGTGCATTCAGGTAGAGTGTTCCAAATCCCAGGGGCCATATAAGCAAATGAATTTAGAACATGCCTTGTTGATTTAAACAAAGGCAGGTGAAATTTTGAATTTTGTATTGGTGTTATTAGTTCTTTCAAATATCTAGGAGCCAGATTGTTTTTAATTTTGTATGTCTGAATCTCAATGTTTCTTTCCCTCCCCAATTTCAAGCTCGGCATTTTGGATTTGCAAAGAAGAGAATCATAGTCTGAAGTATAGTCACCATAAACAAAACGCAGCCCTCTCTCCTGAATTTTTTCCATCTTTTTAGTGTTCCCCACTCCACAAAAATGCCACACAATGCTACAGAACTGGAAAAGGCACAATATGAAACAGCGAAATATTGCCATTCTATGGTTGATACTGATATATGGTGAGAGTCTCTTTAAAGCATTTAAATGGTTGCCAGCTTTTTTACAAATCTGTTTTATATGTGTGTCGTAATTTAGATTTTTATCCAGATTGACTCCAAGGAGCTTAACATAATCTTCTGCAACTAGTGTGATGTCATCAATTTCGAATTTAAATTCCATGTCTGCGGATGCCAGAAAAATTGCCTGAAATTTGTGGGGATTTGCCAGCATTTCATTTAAAGTAAACCAGTTAATGGCAGCCTTGGATTCAATCTGGAGAGTTTGTACAACGAGCTGTTGTGAGGATTCTATGGCATTGATGGTATTGTCATCGGCGTAGTTTACAAGCTCTGCTTTTCTGATAAATTTGAACATGTCATTAAGGAAAATGTTGAATAAAATAGGCCCCAGGATAGAACCCTGGGGTACGCCTTTAAGGATATCAGCCCATTCACTTGTGCCATTTCCAATTTTTACTCTCTGTTTTCTTCCAGTCAAATACGATCGCATAATCTTGATGCTATTTCCGCTAAGGCCGTAGGCCTCCAGCTTGGCGAGTAACAGTCCATGTGGCATACAGTCAAATGCCTTGCTGAGCCCCTGCATGCTTATGTTCTCTCAGCGACATTTTCCATTTCTCTACAAGACTAAGAAGGGTGTCTTGTCAACTATATCCTGCTCTAAAAGCGGACAAAATACTCGCCAAGCTGTATGGCCAGAACCTTCTCATACACCTTAGATAGACAGGGCAAATTGCTTACAGGCCTGTAATTTTCTTTACTTAACTGGTCAGCTTTTTTAAATACTGGGGTGACATCTGCCTTTTTCAAAGCATCTGGAAACGTTCCTGTATCTATGGCATTATTGATCATCCCGGCAATTGTGACAGATATAACTGGTTAAGCCATTTTAATGAGTTTTGGTGGAATTTTGTCTGGGCCAGTTGCCTTTTTTGGATTTAGTGAGTGTAAGATTTTGGCTACCTCATTTTCGTTTGTGTGTCTGAAGGAAAGACTGTGATTTTGTGGTAAATGCTCATTAATAATTTTAACACCGGGATGGTCACCATAGCCACAGTCTGGTTTGATTTTATTTCCGATATCCACCGCAACATTTATAAAATAGTTATTTATGGTCTCAGCCACTTCTTTTTGGTCTGTTATTATTCGACCACCTTCACTCAACTGTAGATCACAACCATTATGGTGTCCTTTATTAGTCAAATACGGCTTAACCGTTTTCCAGAAGGTTGAACCTGACATCTTAACATCTGTGAATTTTGATTGAAAATAAGTCCTAATTGAACGTCGTCGTATGTCAACACATTTATTTCTTTCAATTCGGTAAGCTTCCCAATTTTGACTTGAGCGGTCCAAAAGAAATTTCTTGTAAAGTCGTTTTCTAAGCCAAATTGCCTTTTTCAATTTTTTGTTCAGAAATGGAGGTTGGTTAGGTCTAATATGCCTCTCTTTCAGTGGAGCGTGTGTATCTGCTGATGATACAAAGCAGTCAGTGAATAGTTTTATGGCTGCATTTGGATCTTTCACAGACTCACATGAATTTATTCCACTGGATTTTAGGTCTTCCAAAAAATCGTTTTTCGTAAAATTTTTGTACGATCGACAGTGTAGTATTTTCTTTGTTTGATTTTTAATGTGTACTTTCATGGTTGTGCACACAGTTGAGTGAAAGTCACTAATGCCGTCTTCAATAGTCGTGGTTCTCTGAAAACATAGGTTTTATAGGTTTCACCGGGATGCCTATATCAAGTCTTGTACGAAATGACACAAAAGTCATACAAATCGGTCAAGTACCGTATGTATAGAGGTAGACACTTTTATCACACTGAACATCCCCACTGACACCAAAAATGACTTGACCCAAAAATACCCCCCCCCCCTCCCAACGAGTTAAGCTTAAGACTTTTTTCGGTGTTACAGAGGAACTTGGTAAAAAAAAATCGGCTGCCCTCTGCTAGTTCCAGGTCAAGTACAATAATTCCCTGTGCTATAGTAGATATTGGATCTCCCCAATTTTGTATGTGAAGTTACCCATGAGTATGGCGATGACCTGATTAAATTTCCAGCTTTCCATGCTAATCAAAATGGCCGCCAGCTGTTGACTACTTTCTTGATTTTTTTTTACAACTCACAATAGCACCTGGAAAACGCAGCTACTGATATACATGCATAGGTTTTTGGAATCTGTGACACTCAATGACGTCACCAGAAACCTTTTTGAATGGCTACTGTGTGAAAATAATGTTATATACAAGTCTCCATACTTCATTGTACTAGATTGCTAGGTGAAAATAATTGCAGCTCAAGAATTGGTGAGGTACATTTTTAAGAGCTACCGAAAATAAGGCTGTAATGGCCATCTTGATTTTATTGATTTGAATAAATCAACCTTATGGTCTTGCCACCGTAAATAAGTCGAAATCCAGGGATGTGTCTACTGATGATGGAATCATCAAAATAGCGATATTATAATGGTGTGGATATTTAAAAAGCACAGGGTATCTCACAGGATATCAGATAACTGTTTTATGATAATTTAACAGGGATAGTATGTTAAAAGGATTCGTACCAGGACAAGAGAATAAACAAAAAAAATGTAGGCCTGTATCTCTTATATGGTCTCCAACACCCTAAACAAGTCAAAATCCAGAGAGATGTTGTGTCTAGTAATGATGGAATGATCACACAAAATCTTTTTAAAGCGGCTGTTCCAACCTCTGGTGAAACAAATAAAATAGAGAATCCGATGGTATAATTTTGTGGATATTTAATAAGCACATGTTATCTCCTTCGTGTAGGATATCAGATATAACTGCTTCACGATTTTTAATAAGCACAGGTTTTTTCCTTAGTGTATGATATCAGATATAACTGTTTCATGATAATCTTGCAGGCATACAGTGGGTTAAAACGATGGACGATGCATGTCTGGTGAGTGACAGAGGGGATGAATAATAGCCTAATTTGAACTTTTTTACATCTTTACATGGTAGGGGGCGTAGCAAAAGAACTGTCTGGTAAGCATATCAATATTGGACCTGTTTGTGAACAAGGACATATAGCTTTTGGGGCATTTACGTGAGAAGGGATGTATATCGAACATAATTCCTGTAAAGTCTAAACTAAGCTATGGATGTGGCTAAGGACAAAGTTACACCACCCACAGTGCCAAAGTATCTGATATCAAGTCTATGAATAATAAATAATATACATACAACTGACATTTTATTACATTTAGTAAGTACATGCATTATTGTGGGACAATATACGATTCTCATCCATGGCCATCAAGTGACTTCACCACATTCTAGATTTCATATATATGCAGATAGAACTTTTATACAACAATGAATAACATTTCCAAGATAATTCTTCAAATTGTGATAATATTAATGTTGTAAAATAATTGTTTTGGTGAAATACTCCACACCAATCAAATATCAATGATACATGTACTTAACCTTGAGTGATTTCACATCATGATTTCTGGTTTAAAAATAGTTTCATAAACCTGACAGGTGTAGCAGTATTTTTTAGAGAGAAAATAGAAACTCTTTTACAATAATACAAATGAGAATACAACATATTGTACAATAAGCATTTCTGCTGGAATATATCTTAGTCTGTATGATAGAAATCCATTGAAATATTACTATGATTTCTTCTGGCTTGGTTTCAGCTCATCATAACAGGAACGTAAAAGAATATGTGGTTTCATTTTCTGGTGATCAAATCCTTCATGACCCTGAAATAAACAATTAGAACATAATAGATTCATACAAATAAATAAATAAAATACTCCTTTTACCATTGGGGATATTATTTATATATAGAAGAGATAAAAATAATTCAAGGTTTATTGAGTACACTGACACAGGCAGCACTGCACATGCTGGACCTTTCGAGCACTGTATGCACAAAGACAATGACCAAACATACAGTATCGCAGTTTCTTAATGTTAAGAACTCACAGTCAGACTGAATAACTTATGAGCTACCTTGGCAGTCAATAGAAGCATAATGTGGATTACGGTGTGATTTTTGTAAACATCTGCGTTTAATTATTTCCGGGATATTCAGAACCAGAGGCCAGTGGATGAATAATGCCAACAAGAGGACTGAAGTCCTATATCATCCCCCGCCATGAATTGGGTTAGAATTTTTGCAGTCACAAATATTTAAAAAGTCCACTTGTGGTAGCCATTTTAAATTTCACTAAAATCACCTGCATATTATTTCTGACTTAAATTTTTGAGTTTTTGCGCCCACAAAAAATTATGAAGTTCATGCATGGCGGCCATTTTGAATTTCCATAAAACCTTGAAAAAATCACATGCACATCTCCATATCGTGGGGAATGTGATTGCAAAATTTGAATTGAGTTGTCCTCTGAATATCATGGTAAAATTTAAAAAAAAATTGACCAGTAGTTTTTGAGTTTTTGCGTCTACAACAAAACGTGACGCCGGATGCTGGACGCCGGACAGAATCCTGGCACGACTAAAATCCCCCTTCCCCTACGGGCAGGGGATAATAAAGTTATAACTTAATTATATCATTTTATACTGAAACCAAAATACAGCTTAAAAAACATTTTTTGCACAGTATGGCAATATCGCAAGAGGACACCCTTAACATCTGGTCAAGATAAACTATCAAGTGAACATTTCATTGATCATTTGTAACAAAACGAATTCCAATTAATGAAATATTCGTGAGAAGTATACATTTATTGAAAACTTAATAGTAAACATCAAACTGTTGCCAGTAACCATATATCTTACCTTTGACCAATCGTAACTGGATGCATATCCAAAAATGTTGCCTTGAGCATTGAACCCAGAACAACTGATTGGTTGGTCTAATTGCTCTGATGTCTTTAACTTAGTACGTGCGTCTTTATCCCAGAAACTGAATCTCCCATCAGAGCCAACTGTTGCTAATGTGCCATGTACTGGATGGAATGATATACTGTTCACCTTCAAACATAACAAGTTAACTCATTCAAAACTCTGCCTCTAAGTAAATAGATGACTCTTGTGAATTTTTTTTTTTTAAATAATACTTTCTATTTTGTCAAAAATGACCTTAGATCTCTATCTGCGGTAAAACGTCTGCAACGAGCCTGGATTAAGTGTGAAATAATAGTAATGCTAATATTGTTCCCTTGTACAATTCTTTAAGCTAGGTAATACATTTGCTAAGTGAGTAACATAACGAGTTGTTTTCATTGGATACATACAGCAAAAATGTCTTGCACGCCTCCAGCAGTGTTAGGAGATCTGTGACATTTGAATGTGAAATTGTCCTTTGGGCTCGATGGGTTAATATAGTGGATCGCAACACGACCTTCAATACTACCCAGAGCAAACCCAGTAGGCTGGGTAGGGGTCTTCTTATCCATGAAAATGCTGACACATCGATGCTACACATTCACATAAAACAGAAGGAAACCAAACATATTAGTGGTAACAATTCTCGTCACAGTGATTCATTTTGGGTGTGATTGAAAATAAAACAATTGCTTGCAGAATATTTAAAACAAGAGCACACTCGACAATAGCCCGACGCCATTATTGAACTTGAAGTCATTATTGCAGCCACAAGGTCAAATTATTGCCGTAAAATGCGAAAAATGACAATAAATCTGCCATTTTGAATTTTTTTCCAGCCATTATTGAACTTGTCCCAGAACTGGTTATTAGTAACATGCATAACAGATTTGAAGATGATACATGACAAACTTTCAAGTTATCGCGCCCACAAGGTCAAATTATTGACGTAAAATGCGAAAAATCACAATAAATCAGCCATTTTTACCTTTTTTTCAGCTATTATTGAACTTGTCCAAGAACTACTTATTAGTAACATGCATAACAAATTTGAAGAGGATACGTGAAAAACTTTTCAAGTTATCGCGCCCACAAAGTCAAATTATTGACGTAAAATGCAAAAAATCGCAATAAATCGGCCATTTTGAATTTTTTTTTAGCCATTATTGAACTTGTCCAAGAACTACTTATTAGTAACATGCATAACAAATTTGAAGGGGATACATGAAAAACTTTTTTAAGTTATAGCGCCCACAAGGTCAAATTATTGACGTAAAATGCTAAAAATCGCAATAAATCTGCCATTTTGAATTTTTTTCAGCCATTATTGAACTTGTCCAAGAACTTCTTATTAGTAACATGCATAACAAATTTGGGAGGGATACATGAAAAACTTTTCAAGTTATCGCGCCTACAAGTAAATGTTAACGCCGACGACGACGCCGAACTTCAATTGCAATAGCCCACCTTTTTAAATTAAAATCAAAAGGAGGGCTAATAATTAAACTTAAAAGGCGGGCTAAAAATGAAATGTTAACCAATAAATGTTGTGATCGAATGTATAATATCAAACTTTGTAGATCGCGCCAAAGCATGAAAGGTGACTTAACCATAAGTGTAGGTAGATCATGCAATTGGAGGTACAATTGTCATAACAAAACATTTCAAACCTTGTGTTTCACATATGACGACACAAATTTAAAAACTTCAGCTCTCAAGGACAATTCATTTGAAATTACAGATTTATTGGCTCTATGCTTTTAGAGAACAAGACACTTGTTTATTTTAACATGCTTAATGTTAAATACTACAATTAATATTAAGTTAACATCAAAAACACATGGTTTGAAACTACAAGGCGCAAGGTACAAAAAGGAACATAACTTCAAAAATCCTACATAGACAACATATAATTTTCATAGACAAATGGACATACTGGATGCTATTTGAGACATTACTAGTCATTCTCATAAGAAAAAAAGATGACGGGTATTAAAAAAACTCTACTAACAATTTCCGAGAGCCGATGATTCAACTCTGATCAAAGCGATATTTTGGGGATCATCAGTTCACTTTTCGTGATCATCAGGAGAGCAATGTCAATTTTTTCTACTTGTATTAGTGGTGCTGATGATAGACTAGATTTATTCAGCAAACCATTGACATAGAGCAATACATGTACATGATCAATAGTGGCATACAATATAATAATCTCACATTTTGTTTTATAGTAATGGTCCAGCTATCTAACACGGTCTACCAAATATCAGCAATGTGCAAGTAAATAGTGGCCGATAGGCGGCCATTTTGAATTTGATTGAGTCGAAAGTTTTTAAAAGGCATCCTCTCTCGAAACGTCACATTTTGTTTTATAGTAATGGTCTAGCTATCTAGCACGGTTTACCTGATATCAGGCCTATCGAGGTAAATAATGCTGATTGTCGGCCATTTTGAATTCATAAGTTTAAAATTTTCAGGGTGCATCCTCCCCCGAAAACTCACACTTTGTTTTATAGTAATCAGGTAATGGTCTAGCCATCTAGCACGGTTTACCAAATATCAGCCATGTGAAAATGAATAATGGCCGAAAAGGCGGCCATTTTAAATTTGATCAAGTCAATTTTTTTCAAGATGCATCCTCATCTGAAATCTCACATTTCGTTTTACAGTAATGGTCTAGCCATCTAGCACGGTTTACCAAATAACGGCCATGTGAAAGTGAATAATGGCCGATTGGCGGCCATTTTGAACTTTGACAAAATTAATTTTTTTAAAATACATCCTCTCCTGAAGCCTTACAATTTGTTTTATAGTAATGGTGTAGATATCTTGAGCGGTTTTCATGATATTCCACAATATCAGGCCTTTCGAGGTGAATAATGGCTGATAGGCGGCCATTTTGAATTTTATCAACTTCAAATTTTTCAGGATGCATCCTCTCCTGAAACCTTACAATTTATTTGATATTAATGGTGCAGCTATCTTGAGCGGTTTTCATGATATTCCGCAATATCAGGCCTGTAGAGGTGAATAATGGCCGATAGGCGGCCATTTTCAATTTTATCGACTTGAAATTTTTCAAGATGCATCCTCTCCTGAAACCTCACAATTTGTTTTATAGTAATGGTGTAGCTATCTTGAGCGCTTTTCATGATATTCCGCAAAATCTTTCAGTCGGATTTACCGATGTTATAAATTAGGTCAAAGTGCTGGGTCAACTTCAAGGTCAAGGTCCAAAAACCTGAAAAGGCACAACTAGGGACCTTAGAGAACATGTATGTGCAATATGACTGTCATCGGCCCAGTACTTTTCGAGATCTGCTCCGGAAACGAAGTGCGCGTCAAAAATTTGAAGACAATCGGACAAGTACTTTCAGAGATATGCTCCGGAAACGAATTGTTTACGGACGGCCCAACGGCCCAACGCCGTAACATCATCATTTTCTCCTCTGCAACCTTGCGTATTGAATTCAGATTAAAAATATTTTAACCCGTCCATTAGCCATCTGGAAGTAACCCACATACCAAAAATTGTTATCCTAGCCTTTTTTTTTCACAAAGTTATAGGCAAAAGAAGAGGCAAAAAAAAAACGGAGGTAGAATCCATAGCTCCCTTCGCTCACCTACGGTGACGGCGGGAGCTAAAAAGCAAGGGCCACCAATCATGGTCATCAGCGAAATTCAGGGTTCTAGCCAGAAACTGTCAGCGTGTCAGATCTAACTAAATAGGATCCCCTTCCACAAGAGAAAAATATACATCAATATCTATATATAAGTTACTATGCTATTTGTAGTATTTAAAACTATTTAAAGCACTAAATAACTACTAGTAAAATATACAAGATTCTATTCCACTTCTTCCGTTTTTAAGAGCATGTTTAAAAGTTATCTTGTACCATTAGATCAGTTCACATTTTACTAACGGCGTTTCAAAAAGACCTCACATGTGGCAAGACCAGGGATTGTACACTACTTGTGTATATGCCATGTTGTTGACTGACCAGGTATTGTTGACTTAGATAGTGTTGTATTTTATAAGAGTTTGCAGCCGATTGGCTACTACATGTACTAAGATATTGTAAATAAAACTCGAAGTTGGATACAGGCATGTAATTTTTCAATATGTTTTGAGGAAGAGATGTTTTGTAAGGAGTGGTCTTTGAAATTTCGAGAAAATGTACTAGTTTCCATTCAAATGTTAATTATGCCAGTGATGGGAGTTATTGATATGTCAAAGACAATTTTTCAACACGCTTGTAGGAATGGGGTCCAGATCACATGATTTGACTATAAGCTCAGAATAAGCTTTTTAATTTCATCTTGTTGCGTTCAAGAACGTTTATTTTAGATCTAATTCCTAGTTTTGACACTGATGGAATATTCTGTACTTCATCTGGAGATTTGAAACGGATAGTTTCAATTTTATATACTGGCAGAGCTCGCGTTGGAATTATATGCAGAATGTTATTTTTTTCTGAAATAACATCAGCTGAATATTTCGCTTTACCTTTATCATCATTCTATTACACAGGTGGCATTGATGTTTGTAACGAGAACGATCTAGACTAGATGTGTGTGCGATCTGTGCCATGTTCGTTCGAGATTGTGGCAAAGGGTTTTAGCCTTCATTATTTCCAGAGTATTGTGACTTGAGTGATTTTATTTTCTTACAATGAAATCAAAACTTCGCATTATGATTTCTACCTGGTAATTTTCATCTCAGTTTCAACTATAAACTTAGGAATGCTTAGACATGATTAACATGAATATAAAGTTTAATGTACATACAAGAAACATGAATTAGGGTGGCAAAAATAGCCTTGAGCTAAAATTTTGCTTTGGGCTAAGAACCATCACTTCCAAAGCATTTAATATCTTTTATGTTATGCGTCTTTGAAAAGTACAAGTTATATCTGTCATTGGTATATTTAACAATTAGGCATATGAATGAAAATGGATATTTTCTAAAACGTAGTTAGTACATTTTTACCTGATATTTGAGTGGAGATTCTATGCGTTTAAATTCTCTCGGTTGGTTTTCAAGCTGGTAAACAATAACTCCACGTCCAGCAGTGCCTACAACTGCCATTGGATATACCTGCAATTGGACACAACCCATTGAAATAAGGATGTTTTGAGCTTTCATATTTTATAAATTGTGTACTTTTTATTACGAAACTGTAATATATCTAGACATTTATCAAATTAATCAGAACTACTGTACAAAATAACATTATTTTGTAAAGCTAAAGCAAATATTTAAGCATGTTATCTTATAACCTGATATAATTTATTTGTGTTTCCAAATTTTTTTTTTCATGTTTCGAAGATTTAAAGATTTGTGTGATAGTTATAATTCTTAAAAAATTAAACAGCTCAGCAAAGATTTGATTGCACTGCAAATTAGGATAGTGCTATATGTACAGTAGAGCCTACAGCTCAAGGGTAGTTCTCGACACCCACCCATTGACAAACCGTATTTGCACATCTCGTGAATGAGTGCATATCCCAAAATAAAATTGTGAAACATCTACTATATAAATGTGAAAGATCATTAACTGGGGAAGTGTCACAGTATAGACTGATAACCTCTGAAGGCAGAATCAAATCAAAGTGAAAATATATCTTACCACATCTGCACAGTAACACCTCTCTGGTAAGTTTATGGTCATCATTGGATTGGAAGCTCTTGTATCCCAGAACTGCAAAAAATAGCAATAAAATCTAGATTGCCACACACAAACATCCGGGAATGGTGCACACGGTGGATGGTTGCACCAAGCACCCTGAAACGCAGCCCACCACCACAGCTAGCCATTTAGAACACAAAAACATTTGTGGTATATAAACATTGACACTTTCGATGGCATGTCCGCCCACCACTCCCCACTTTCTGAGCATATCTCTGTGCTATGGAAACTGTATGCTTTTTAAAAATGCTAGTCAACATCGGGTAATGTAAGTACATGTACATGAAACTTGATACTGGTGTGCACAACCTGACTATGGTTGAAAATAGAGCCTGAGGCATCAGTTCAACTTATCAATTACAAAATTTCACGGATTCAATTTTTTTGTTAATGTGACAAAAACAAAATATGCTAATTACTTTTAATTAATCATATTGGTATAGACTACTAGTATCAGTATCTTTATTCACATATTCAAATAGCTTCAAACAGATAGATTCATGAATATGGTTTGGTTGTTCTGAGGACTGATTCCAAAATACCATGGGAGCCACTGGTAACAATTACCCTGAATCTATTCTTGTCAGCACTTATATCTCAGATACTTACCTTAAGTGTTTTGTCCCAGCTTCCAGTCATTAGACATGTGTAGTTTGGTGCTTTTACCCAATGTACAGTCTTCACTGGGGCATCATGCTGGAACAAATAGTGATGGCTACAATATATTTAGTAAAACACAGTTCAAACACAGCTTCTCGGTCTCAGGAGTAAAATTGAGACAAAATTCTGATCTCACCCGAGTTTGTTTTAGTTTAGATCAGGAGATCCATCAACCAAGGGCACATCTCACAACTAAGAGTGATATCTCAGCAAAAAATCATGTAAACAATGTATATAATAAAGTGATAAATGACTGGGGTTAAAAAACCTACTCATCAGTATGCAGCTCAGTGTAAAATATGACCTGCTGCCAGATTTTTAAAATTGCAGGCCAAATAATTATGATATGCTAAAAAATATGACCTGCTGTTTTAAAAAAATTATGTCACACACATTTAAAATCAAGATATAAACTTGATGACATGGGTTTGGACAAAGAGTAGATGATAATAATGATAGACACAAAAATCATTTCAACCTGCGATTATTTTTGAGATTTTAGCAGGTGACTATTTTTTTCACCTGCTACCTTATAAACTTGGCCTGCATTTCACTTAATATGAGCTAGTATCTGTCAAGTTATTATATAATTTTACATAGCTTTATGTAAAAAAACCAAAACATTGAAGTGATGGTAGAAGCTAATACCCCCCGCCCCCATCACACCAACTATTACATTTTTGTCTCATCGGATTCACCTTATGTCATAAATAAAACATTTGAAATTCCTGGGATTTAAACCCCTGTGGAACAAACAGAAAATAATCAGCTGGGGGTACTAGTACCTAAGGGGAACAAGTACATAAGAGTTCAGAGTCAGGAGACCATCTCATGGTCTTATGATTTTGAATTAAACAAGACCACACTAAACTGTCTGGCCCAATGCCTGTGAATATATTTTTACTCGGGACGCATTTGTGAATTAGATTAACTTGTGCTAATTTGGGACTGTTCTGGACATAACATACAATAAAACAGAAAGCAGAGGGAACAGATCACCAAGGAAAATTTGCCTATAACACATCAAAATACACTATCCCAATAAATAACTTAAACCACAGATATTGTAAACTTGAATTATCAGAAGATACTAATCAATATCATATTTAGACTAATGTTTTTTTATGATTGACACACAGAGAAAACTTAGCCTCACAGCACTGATATACATGCATCCTCAGGTTTCCCTACGTGTGGAGTACAATATCTCTTTCATGTTCCATGACTTTTTGAGTGATGATAAAATTGTATTAAATTGTAGAAATAATTAATATTTCACTCAATTTGAATTAGATATCACTCCTGGTGGTCCTCATGCTAATAATGGGCTATGCAGGTAAAAAGAGCCTTCTATCCAAGCATGATGGTATGACAACCTAAAATAAAACAATTAATGTTACACAATTATAATATAAACTTGAATTAAAGTTAAACATACCTGTGCAACTTGTGTGGACTGGTTAGTGTTGAGATCCCACATCTTGGCCATCTTATCACATCCCGCTGTGAACACTTTGCTACCATCCTGGAAACAAGAAACACAATCACACAATTAATTAATAATGAGATGTAAATTTATCTCAGTAAGTGATAAAATAAACATTGAATTTGTTGCAAAGATATATACCATGATTATTTTATTCAGCATCATATATATAATTAACTACATGTACTGGGTTTATAGTACATGTACAGTGGTACATGTCACCAACAACTTTTCTGGTGCCAGGTAAAAAATTCACCCGTGACAAAAAATTGCTGACACAAGGGTTAAATTGTTAGAATCTTAATAGTGTATAAATTTGTGTAGCCACAATCAGTAAGTAAAATGTCATTGCAAGATTAGGTGATTACTGTATACTGTATAACGTGTGCACTGCCATGTAATATATCACTATATTATTCTCAACTGTATGATTAATTGAGGAAACTAAATTGCTTTATACTATTGATCAATGGTGCTAAATCAGTATTATTTGCCTTGAAAAATATTAAATTTAAATCTACCACAAAAAAACAACGGTGAATCAGTGCTTAAGCCACATGGAATCTACAAACTGATCTGGCTGACTGAGCAGTCAACTGGTGCTGCAACGCCACTATGCTGCAGTGCAAAGGCAAAGAGCAGTAACTGCTTACAGGAAAAGTATGCTGCTACTACTGTGTACCGAATGTGCTCAGGATTGAAATAACTCGAGCCAGGATACTAATAACTGCTTCTCAGCGACATACAAGGTATAAATCAAGGTGACAAATAAGCACTAAAAATCCAGTATAATTACAAGAATTATATGAAAATAAACTACAATAGGTATATAGCCTTGAAAAAAAAACCCTCACTTGACACTTTCAGCAAGTGCTACGTAACTATGTGTTTCAACTATGTGCTTGGGCTGTGGGGCCGTCCAGCCACAGAGGTTGATACACGGAGCTAAACATTATGACCGTGTAGATGGACTCCTGTTCGCCTCAATGACTGTCAACTCCATTTCCTTCAAGCTGACATTGCAATGTTATGGACACATATTTTGAGAAAGATATTAAACTCACGTATTACATATTAAACTCGCTTATTTTACAAATTTACAATATGAATAATTCCTTCTTATCAAATATAACATTACTCAACAGATTATCTCAATTAGATTAACGGTACCTTTCCCTGCATTAATCATCATACTGCCAAGACATTGTTTACCCTGATATTGTTCTCTTAATATTCTCCTTCGCAGTTTGTTATAGCTTAAGTATTCATTTACTCATTTCCTAATTCCACCTCTGCCCTCTGGCTGTCATTTTGGCTTTGCCTAGATTTTATTATTAGAGAGGAATCCCAAAGAATCCGCCAGTATGCAGACTGGCAGACAGTCTTTGGGGGCTCGAATCTATTACAAAAACATCAAAACAAATTCAAAGCTCTCCCAGCATCCTTCATAGCCTCCACCTTATATACATGATATAAGGCAGTGATTATCATTAAAAAATTTACCCTGATGAAGTTAAATAGTAAACAAAACCGGTCTGCACCATAGATCTACAACAGACTTTTCTATGTTTTTCCTGTCAGGAGTTCAATGGGCTTCTTCTTTTTTATAGGTTAACCCTTACAGCACGGGGGTAGACTTCAGAATCTGACGTCTCACAGACGTCAGATTCTGAAGTCTTGAGTCTATCCCCGCACTGTAAGAGTAAAAATATTTATAATGGTCATAGACCTATAACATAGCTATTCAAATGAATCAGAAGGAGCTTACTAAGACATCTAAGGTGATTTGAAATTGAAAATAACCCTTTGGTCTCCATGGTTTTCATAAAAAAATTCATCACTTTAAGGGTTAACAGCAGGGCCACTACTCGCAGCAGCAGTGACCCCCCTGCAGTACAAACTTGTACAAACTTAAAACATTACTTAAATACTGATTAGTTATTATTACAAATATGCTTCATGTTAAAACTCACATCAGACCAGCAGACATCGAGTACTGGTCCTTGATGTGTCTGTTGTGCCTTAGGGATAGTTTGACCACTTTGCTGAATCTCCCAGCAACGAACCTGAAAGCAAATCCACATGTTTAAAAATGTTGAAATTATATTTAGTGATTTTATACACATACTTTCTAAACTGAAAAGATACTTTAGTTTAGTTGGCTCATTACAATCACGATCACATCTTAGGACAATGTTACAACATGCTACAGTGTATCATTGAAAACACAATGCATACAATGAATCCCCAGGGCCACTAGGACGAAGTTCTATGTTAGATGGGAGCTGTGAAGGTATAAAGTACACACAGGGATGAAACATGACTGTAGTGCATTTGGAAAATTACCACAAGCCTAAAAAATTGTTCTAAAGTTAAAAAATAATTAAATACGCATCTGAAAATGTGTGGGAAAGTATTAACAGCTCTCCTCTTGCAAAGGAATGGGAATAAATGTACAAGCAATGGTAATTATCTAATAACTAGAAAGAGTTGTTCGGAAACAAACACGAAAGCAGCCCTCTGTTATCGCTTGACCACTATTTTAAAACTGTTTGCTATGATGGCTATGTGACTGGCAGCTATTCTGGATTTTTTAGTGTGAAATTTGTCATGGGTCATCCTTGTGTGAGACATTACATTTTGTTCTATATTCATGGTCCAGTCATTTTGCATTTCTTGAGTTGAGTAAATATTACAAAATTCAAAATGGCCGCTAAACAACCATTTTGAAATTGTTTGATCCCAAAAATTAATCAGATCATCGGCTGACATAGCTAAACATATTTGCCTAATTAAAAGAAGATCTGATGGCAACTTTTTCCTGAAATGCACTAACGAGCATTTCTTCGTTATTGGCCAAAGTAATTAAAGACTAAAAGATGATATGGAGATCAAAATGTCACCAAAACAATTCCCCAGTGGTATGTGATGGCTATGTGAAGTATGAGGAAAACATGAGAAAACAAATAACTGCGGCGGCGGACCCTGTGGAATACAGTGAGCAGCCCGCCTCGGCGAGGGCTGCTTAATGACTACATAGTGGATGCTTTTGTTGTCTTATGTTGTAAAAATTAGTCCCCAGTGAGAGAATGAGCATTATCAATGATATGTATGCACAATAGTGACACAAAACTAGGGTGAGCTGGAAGTGACAGAGATAGCTAAAAGAAGCATACCAAGCCTTCCTGTAGGGTAAATGCTACAGCTGAGTGCAGAAAATAGCACTCCCTATTTTTTACCAGGAGATACATTTCACACCAATTTGGAAATCTTGAAAGTGACATGAAATTTAATCCCAAAATGTGGGCATTGATGGCTACTTCAACTCAGATTACTGATGTTTTGAAACGATCCACATTACACTTTACAGTACAGTATTACACATGCTTCAAATCTCATCAGACACTTTATTTACTAGTAACGCTCTACCCAGCAAACACGAGAAATTGGCCAAATATTGGGTTGCCATCAGCCCAACATTGGGTCTCATATTTGCTGTTAAGCTATCATGCAAGGTCTCTCGAGATAGGGAGCAAAATTAAAACAAAATGGCTGGCAATCAGCGATTTTGGATTTTTTTGCAAAAATTGTGCGGTGTTATCCTGTGTAACATTGGACATTTTATTTTATATTATCGCTTCACTTCCGGTATTTATGCAAAATTTGTCATGACTTACGCTGGTGTGAGACCTTACATTTTGTTTCTATTTTGCAATGTTTTTGTATTATGTAAATATCACAAAATTACTAAAAATAGTTATACAGAGTTGGATCCAGAGGGGGGCGCACGCCTCCCATTCAGGGTCACAAAAACAAACAAAAAAAGTATAAAATGCTTCATTTTCAGCATTTCTTTAGTGGCTGTAGTAATTGAAGGATTGATGATATGTAGATCAACATGTCACAAAAAATTCCTCAGTGGTATGTGATGGCTATGTGAAGTATGAGGAAGCAGAAGTTGATAGATTAATAGCTATTTTTAAAACAAATAACTGCTGCGGCGGGAGCGGACCGTGTGGAATACCTCATGCCTGGGGCCAGTTTCTGTATCGTACTTACGGTAAGTAAAAAGTGTTAATCATGTTAATTTTATACTTGTATGTTACAGAAACAGGCCGCTGCGGCCAATTTCTATAATATACTTGAGTAAAAAGTTAACTTTTTACTTTTGTATGCTAGGTAAACCAGCCAACTTCATTATTTACTTAAGTACTTTACAGAAACCAACCGCAGGGGCCGGTTTCTCTAACGTACTTATGTACAAAACTGACACTATTTACATAGGTACGATACAGAAGGCTGCTTAACAAATTTATAGAAATTCATAGATTTGTTACCATATACCGTATTTATTCTAATAAACGCCTACCAGGTATATTCCAATAAGGTAAACGCCCACTCCCTGACATGAAAATAAAATCCACGATCACGGTACATTTATATGCATTAAAAAACTACTCTGACAGTGCTTGATTTTAAGGAGAGCCCGGGTGCCCGAGGCTCCAAAAGTTACTACAGAACTTTCTATTAGCTGCATGGGAAGATGACTGTGCCCTTGTGGCTCGCTAGATTTTGTCTATTTAACACAGGTCAATTTCTTTCAGGCACTCAAATGAAATGTTGGGCTCTGTAGATTTTCTAGGTGGGTGCCCTGCTGGCTCTCACCTCAAATCTTCCAAAATCGAGCACTGTCTGATAAGCGCCCACCTCTCTTGTGGGCGTTTATTAGAATAAAAACAGTACAAACTAATATATTCGTCGCTGTTAATAATCACAGCGACAATGACTCACTGTGTGGAAAACAGTTTGCAAAAAAGACAAAGAAAAAATGCTACTCACATTATTATCCCAGCTACCAGCAACAAGAAATGTTGAAGGAAGTACACCCGGACTGAATGCCAGAGAACTCACACTATCATCAGGTGATGAAGCAACCTCAATGTCTTTCATTGGGTTTGTATTAGCTGGAGTTGTAGTTGTTCCCCCAAAAACTGAGCTGCTGCCAAACGTTGAAGTTGGGTTTGATCCAAACAAGCTCATATTTTATCTATCCTAGTTAAACCTGTGTTATGAAAATATTACATTGTAATTACAAGCTTTTAAGCTTTTATTGGGTAATGTTTCAGGATAAAATCATAATACAACAACAGTGATTTCCCCAGGATTTGTCCAAAGAGCATCAGCTTTCTGAAAGATGCTGTTTTGTGGCTGAATTCATGGCCAATTCAAAAGAAATTAGGAATTAAAGGGTTTCTTAGCGTCTCGGACAAAATGGAAGCGTCTCGGTACCGATGCGCTAATATGCTTTGGGGAAAACACTGCAACAAAATATTATCAGGGGAAGCGACATAGCCAGCCAGGACAAAGAGATGGATGAGCGGTAGCACTCAATACATTGCCAAATGCTTTAATAACCATCCCTTGTGGCTAACTTTTTTTCATCCCACCAAGGTTGTGCATTTTCAGATCTCAAGTGTACACATACTATGGTCATGTGACTACTGGAGGTCACGAGCGATGCAATGTATAACGATTTTAAGGAGTGTATCAACAATAATTTGACAAACTCACACAGTTATGGTGCTTTGTAGAGTACACATATATATTTTTCAATTAAATTCAAATATAGTCAGGGAATATTTCTTGTCGAAACAATACAAATATGCTCATTCAATTTGACATTGTTCTTCAATGAACCTGATAATGTATTACTATGTCAGCCTACTTTTATTCTTGCACTAGTCTACAATGTATAGCCCAATTCAATCAATCAAGTCCTAAAAGCTTCAAATTACTTGAAATTAAAATGCACACAACAAATATAATAATGTTGTCTGTCTTTTGATCCATAGACAAAATGTCAAATTATTGTTGTCTTAACATTAGCATCCCTTGTGACCTCCAAAACAAACAAACTTTCTCTGCACAAAACATTGATATCTGAAAATGCACAACCTTGTTAAGATAAAAATTTTTTTTATCCCAAATAAAACCGGTTTTGTGTCATTTGATAGTTCCTGCATCAGAATAACTAGCGTGTATTGGATATGCTGACATGAGGTGAGTGTGTTTATGTTCAAACTTATTATAGAGAAAGTGAATTGAAAATGTGACGGTCATAAATTTAAACATGCCAGGTTAGGTCTATCTGTCAAAACAGTTCTCAGGCCGTTAGTTCTTGCCAGTCCGTTAATATAATAGACTAGAATATAAGTATATAGGCCTACACCTGCTGATTATTTACCATGACTCGACACATAGTTGTCTCACTATGACCACATTAGGTGCAAGACCGGGAGGGAAGCCTATTATCCAGGGGATGCTTAATTCCCTTAAATCCATATATGGTTAGGTATGTATCAGAAAAGTCATTTTGGTGTTTTTTTCTTGTTTTTTTTCAGGATTTATGTCAATTTGAGGCCCTTAGTGATTTTTACTGGCAGTGCTCGACATAGCCGGTCGCATGCGACTAAAATTATTGATTTTAAGAGTGATTGCCACTAAACTGCACCTTTTAGTCTTCTCCTGCTTATAAAAATTACAATATCTAGTTGCACAATAAGACAGATATATTTGCTCTGCTAGGAAATTTAACTGATTTTAGTCTAATATGAAGTAGTCTAGTTAGCAATTTAAGCCGTCCCCACTTTTCAGCATGAATTCAGCTCATTTGGTATTTCATAATTAGCATCATTCCTGGGAAAATGGGCGAGTCCATGTGTGAGTTCAGGGAGGCAAGTTTTTGGCGTATGCGGCGTGTGCCTGTGTGAGGCCAGAGCCCAGTGCTGGCGACATACAGGTTTGCTGGGAAGAAGTGAGTATGTTGTAGACGGCTTACTATGAGGTAGGCTCTACCGTACAGTCAAGCCCATGGGGAGCTATAATCTATGGCATATGCAGGCTATGGTCAAGCCATATCAAACATCAGTAGGCCTAACCAGTTGTTTTACTTTACAAGTGCACATGCACTGTACCTGCTGATAGCTATCCCAGTGCATGCAGTGGCTTGACTGGACAACAGTAGTGTCCATGGGCCTGGAGAAGCGAGCATCCACCTATTTCCCCACTCCCTAATATCGCGTGAGCCGTGACAACTAAGTGAGCGATAATAAGTTAAAAATAAGTTAGGCCTATCGAGGCCTAACAATTCAGATCTCTAACGTTAGTTATTGGATATATTTTATGTTAACTATCAAGTAGACGTGTAGCTGTAAATAATCATAACAAATTACGTTTCACCATTTAACAAATGGGTTAATCTGTAAAGTTAGAATCAAAATCAACTGTGGATGCAATTTTACAGGGAGTAAAAAATTTAAAGTAAAACAATCAATCAACAGTCAGCCACTCTCCATGGCAGTGCACCGAACTTTCGAAATTGTTGAAAAGCTCTATTACAAATATCGAAGTGGTTCTCAGGCCGGTGCGACTGGGTTCTGCCTGACCGCGCCGGCCATCAAGTTTGCCCTATGTAGAAGATACTCCCTGGCCGGCCCGCCGTGACTTATTCAGCATGTCCAGCCGGCACCCGGGCATTCCCACCTTATTATAGTTTTTCTAGGGTCTTGCCATGATTCGTTTTGTGTTACCTCAAGTAGGATGACTTCTGGAAATATCTTATTAAAAATTGCAAGCGTCTATATGGATCAATAATGACAATAGACATACCGTGTCCACAACTCAACGTCTTAATTGCTACAATTAGCTAGCTAAATATAGATGTTTTCTTCTTCAATATTAACCAATGACACCTTATGTCATTGGTAAAAATTGAAGAAAAAAACCCCATCTATATTTAGCTAACTAATTGTTTTCTAATGGTTGGTAGCTGCTTCCAGGTCTGCCTTAGTCAGCTCAGTCTTGGACTACAGTCTGTCCGACAGTAGAGGATGGTCCAAAATGAAAGTTAGATTTTTGTTATCCAGCCAGTCAATTTTCAGGCGATTGTCACGACATTTTGTAACCATTATTATCTTGTCAATTTCCTGGAAATTTCACGAAATTCCATTTCGCATTTTAAAATTTAGACCATTTGACATGTAGCGCAATTCTGATAATAAACCGGAATGAATAATAATGGGTTTATACATGTTATAGAGGAGCGTCATAAATAGACATTTACTACATGTCAAATGGTCTAACTTTTGAACTTTAAAATATTTCTTACGATTGATGCCAAATGACTAGAAAATAAGGTTTACAAAATTCCATGAAAATCGCTTGTGAATTGACTGACTGTATATCAAAAAGTTAACTTTCATTTTGAAACATTCTGCACCATAGAGCATACTATAGTCCCGGGGCTGTGCTGACTGAGGTAGGGATAAAGTAGGCCTAATTACTTATATTATTTTAACTTATCACTGGTTATATATTCTGGTCCATAATTTATTTTTCGCTAATTTATAATATGATAAGCTTATTCATGTTTTTATTGAACATCATTATGTGACGCCTTTAATATTTATTTAGGTTGGAATTATTTCCATCCACACTCTTGCCGCTGCCATCTTGCCAACAGGGACCATTGTTGAAATAAGATTTTGTCACTAGACTTCTTTCAGTGTTTTTATTCCTGGTGGCAAGATGGTGGCACCCTGTATTTATTATATGGTGATGTTTACCTGTCCTTTTTTCACTGAATAAAGCTATCTATCTATCTATCACCAATGATACGCACTTGAATATCACAAGAAACAACTCAGCAGTAGTGCTGACAGGAGTCTCATATCAAACGTGTCAATTGCAACTAGGCTGCGTTTACGAACTGCAATTGATGGCCACAAATTAACTCTCAAGTGCTGCCAGGAGTGACAGTAAGAGCTCCTATATTAACACAGTGATGCCCGTCAATAAGCTAAAAAGCTTATTTAATTTAAATCAAATCAAATAAAACATGTTGCCTAACGTGTTGATTGCTACACCTGGCTTCAATATGAACAGCAATTAACGTCTCATTTGCTATCTGGTCACGTCAGTCATCATGTTTTCGTTTTGTTTTTGACCTGTCAGTCGATGTGCGAGAACAAATTGACTTTAACAACTGCAATCAAGTTTTTAAATTACAGTATAACGATTTTAAGAAATGTATCACATGCGCTGGCTGGATAATTCACCAGTGTTCACGGCAGCGGCCGGGCCGGCCAGGAAGTATCTTCTACATAGGGCAAACTTGACGGCCGGCGCACCGGCCAGACAGAACCCAGTCTACCACTTCGTGCAAATATAGTTCCATTAGTACAGATTTATATTTAGTACCTATATCTATACCTATCTTTAGTACATAGATGTAAGCCACAATCATTGACAAAGTCTTTTACTCATACATACAATGGAAAGCAGGCCGCCTACCAGCCTAATAAGCTACTGATAATGAAAGTAGGCCTATGTATTTATATTTCACTTTAATAATTGCCCTCACGGGCGTTTCATTGCTGAAGAAATATTGAATTGAATTGTGATTTGATTTATACAGCAAACCATACATGGAACATAGCATGCATGGTCATTATAATTTTATAAAAATAATAATAAACCGGCAGCCACCATGCCTGGTCACCAGGGATATTACACACTGGAAAGTTTCCCGATGAGGTGTACTTGTTTAACAAATAAGTTATAACAGTGATCCAGTATGGAGACAGGAAAGTGTAACAGAGTAGGCCTATCGGTGAAAACTCTGATGAAGAGGCTTAGCCCACTACTAAAAAATACATAAAATGCTGAAAAATTAACATTCACAGACGATCTGAATGTACCATATGTCATGTATGTAGGGTAACCAATCCGACTTGACCTACTCAGAAGGCATGGGAAACTTGAGTCGCACAAAAAATATCATGTAGCCTACGACTCAGACCTCCCACCCAATCAAAGGCAGGTCAGTCAGGGTAATTCTAAATTATATAAATTATCTCAAGCTAGCCATAAATGAACCCGACGTCATTTTCCATCCATACGAAATCATCTCTCAACCCACGCTTTTAGGTGGTCTGGAAGAGCACTCCACATTTTGCTGGCCGAAAAGAGAAATGTTTTTGGCTCCAGATGACTTCACATTTGGTGAGACAAGGGACTGCACACTATGTCTAGTACATATTAATCCCACCACATCTAATACCTCTCACATAGAACTGACATGTATTTTGACCCGTGTGATCAGGCCTCCCAACAGTCTTAACGTTTAAAGTGGAGAAATGTAAATAAACCTATATATTTTTAAGCATCAGTCTGTTCTTTAAATAAAAAAAAGATATGTGAAACTGCCTGTTTTTTCTATTTTGCCTATAATAAGCTATTACCCCACCATCCGCTGGGCAACTTTGAATAAAATAGGCATCATATACTCTTTCATTATAAAAAATAAAAAAAAGGTGTGGAACTACATGTATCAAAATGATATATCTGCCATCTCTGCCTCCGACGCTGCTGTAAATTTTATCATGAGTCACGTATGAATTTGAACCTGAACGATATATATTTTTCTGGATTTTTTTTCCAGATGATCCAAAAAATGCATTCAATTATGTAATTAAAAAAAAAAAACTTGTCCAATTCTGATGAGCAGCAGACACGCAACTGTGAATTGAAGTTCCCCTGTTTTTTTCCACTATATCTCGGGATATGCCGTTTTCTGAGGAAATATAATTGTCCACTTCCCTGAAGCACCTGTATCGAGTGTCTATTCAAGATTCATCCTGAAATTATGCTATAAATGATTTTATTTCTTAAGAATAGTGATGTACTGACATACTAAACAAAAAAAATTATGCTATAAATGATTTTATTTCTTCAGAATAGTGATGTACTGACATACTACACAAAAAAAATAATAGGTATAGGTATGGAAAGAGAATAAATCAATACATGGAAGTAACTGAACCAAGATGAAGTTACAGGCCTAACTATGTTGGCGCTATATGGACGAATCATAGGTGTACTGGCCATAATTGAACAGAATTGAATTGAAGGAGTAGTCAACTGTGTACGAACAGCGGGACACATCTGTATCCAGAAAAAAAACACGCTGATTACAGAAATAGAGGCAACTGGATTACAACTAAAACCAGAAACATACATAGAGTCGTCCCTAGCTTTAACTCGATGGCCAAAGTGGTAATCACTCCAGTCGGCCATACACACACCCAGCTACATATTCCCATCTCAAATATCTGCTCTCTACCGAGCAGCATTCAACACACAGATATCGAATGAGCTCACATGATATAAATATAGAAAGAGGACGATACAATAATCCAATCACTCCAGTAAATCAGCGGATATGCACAAGGTGTGAATTAAACGAAATTGACGACGAAATACATCTTCTTCTCCACTGTAGCGCTATGAATAATGAACGCAAAATCTTGTTTAACTCTGTAACCGCAACTATCAATATACAGCCGACAAATGAAATGTTTCCACGAATTATGACATCTAGAGACATAACAGTGGTGAAGTCACTAGCGCAATTTATCTATAGTTGTTTTAAACAAATTAATTGCTAAAACACTGAGTATAATAAATCACAAGTCACCTGTCGCTATATTATCCATATTATCATGCTTTCATGATCTGACTTGGGTATTACCGCATATCAGGACGGCTGTTGCTTTCGGATTTATTATTTGGCTTTTTAGGGCCGGTTAGGGACGTTTCCGTCGCCTTTGTTTTCAGACGAGGTGGGGCCTTATGGAGGATTTCAGAGTTGCAAAGTCAACTGATTTTTTTCAACTATGAGGTCGGGAATGTTTTTCTCCGATTGTGACTCCGGGTATGTGGTACTAACTAGGTCGTGATTGAAATAGTATGAATTAAACAATATAGTGAATTAAAATAAGATGTAATGTTTTTGTGCAAGGGCCATGTTCAGTGTGAATTGCACAAATAATTATTAACCGCCATTATTACTGTTACTAGTTGTTAAGTTAACAGGTTAGTATCAGGGAATCTACGAGCTCATAGCGACTGTGCTTGCATGGTCACATGGCTCGTAGCTACCTGATTTGCGGATTGCCACATTTATTGTACCGGTTTTTATTATATTTGGTTTCTAAAAATACCATATAATTTTTTACCATTGTCTTATTTCATACTCCAATTACTGTAGCATAATTATGCACTTGTATATATTTTTGGTTTCTACGCTGTCCAGAGTGTCTTTTTTGCTACTATATATAATTAGTGTGTTATACATAGTAGCTATTTTATCTCTGGTTTTGGTGCGGGAAACAAAATGATAGACCCCCATGCTATCTTGGCAATGCCTTTTAATTTATATCACCGAACTACCCAGTTTTTATTATGGCAATGCCACTTAACATGATTTTAGTTGTTTGTCATACCATGTATATTGTCATATGATTTTAACAAACTAACATTATTGTATATACATATCTCACTTATTACCATGACAAATAAGTCTGTAATGACTTTTATTTCTGTCAATAAAATATCTGTCTGTCTGTCTGACTCATGGGTTGAATTCTTCATTTTCCTGCATCTCATGCATTTTTTACAGCAACCGTGTTGGCTACAAACCTGGAATATCCTAGAAGGGCGGCACTGGTGTGAAGAAACAACATCAGGCACCTAGCCAAGGGATCGAACCACTGACCCTAACATCATGATGTCTAAGTGCAACCAGTGTGGCCAAAGAATTAACACACCCGGCTACATTCACTTTGCAATAAGGAAAACAAATCTGAATTTTAAACTTCGTTCTGAACGCAACTTTCTTCTAAAAAAACGGCTAAAATCGGGCGGAACAGGCATTTTGGACTGTAGGCTGACTGAAAACCATTAGGCCCCAACACTAACTTAAACGACACCTGTTCATCTGATAATCTGGAGGGGTGTCACCTCCACGTGATCTCTCTGGGCAACTTCACAGAAGGCCAAGTACACCCAAGTTCATATATAATATGCGTTGTTTGATTATTTCTCGTTCTAGTTGTTCTCTTCTCATATAGATTTTGTTGATGTCATTACTGTGTATTTGTATTATATTCATGTACCGGTATGTATGTACTTTTGTTGCTTTTATGTATAGGTGATTTATCTCGGGTGTCCTGTATATAAAACCTGGCCATTGATTGATCGTTTCGCAAATACTTGTCAACTGCGTTTCTGTATGTACTACAGGTGTTTTGTGCCTCTCAGTCGGTGATTGCTCAGTGGTTGCTGATGTGTGGTGGGTCATCACGGACCTAACTACTGATTGTGAGGCACACATGAATTGAAAGTTATTGTTTTCCTCAGTTATTCACATTTTCTGCTTATATTTTCGCGGCTTGTAATACATTTCTGAATATTTTTGTCAACTTGCACAGCTTCAATGGTTTCTCTGTGGCTATACAGATGTGGTGGTCATAGAGATAATCATTAGCTGTGCAGAATTCTGTTTTTACATTGGTTATACATGTAATTTAATAAATGCAATGCTGGTTTACTGCTAACTATACGCATATATATGTGTGTTCTATAGCTTCATCGGGGGCATCACACTTACATCAAGCCACAATTTTAATTACTTTTCAATATTAAGTGTTCCTGTCTTTGTGTTAGTATCGGCGGAGACGCTGTATGAGGTATAAAAATAAAATCAAAGTTGATAGAAATAGGTGCCAGAGGTACCATCATTTAAATTGCAGTCACTTAAATTTACACATTTTACACCTAAAAAAAATAGTCAAACATGAATAATAATTTGAATACATTCCTTTCACGAATTCGTTTTATCTTATAGCCCAGCTGACTTTCTTACTGTCATGATTTGTTTTTTTATTCTGACTTTGTTTTCTTTTTAATATATAATATATATATTTATATATATATTAAGAGGAACATACTCCAATACAGTATCACTCAACATGAAAGTGTTTTTTTTAGTATATTCTAGATCAGCATTATTTACAACAAATAAATCTGTCCTATGCATATGCCTGTAAATCCATCAAAACATCTCTAGCCTGGTGGACAATAATAGGTGAATAAAATGACAACTCCAAAAAACCAAGTCAAATCAATCAGTTGAAATATCGCCATTTTAAAATGGGGCACGGCATTTTCACATGGATGATGTTCAACACACCTTTTTTTTATTCTTATTGTATAAATTACAGGTAATGAAAATGTTTTATCCAGCTCCCAAAATTATGATGTTATACCTTCAGGTGCAATATTGAATACAAACATTATATGTGAATGTATAGCTTTGAACAAAATTTTTACTTTAATAATACGCAATAACATAAATCTTTGTTTTCTGAATTGTTAATTGGATTTAAGCAAAATTCGGTGAAAATTGTATTCCGTCATACCAGCTATTGTTATGCACAGAACACGCCATTTTCCAACCAAGTTCATCTGGAATGAGACCACAGGGATTTGGCAAATTTGCCAGTTTCCACAGACGAGCAATCAAATTAGTTTTGTGAACATTATTTAAAAGAACAACATTTTGACATCCTACCTCTTTTAAGAGCATGGAACAGTGAGAGTGTGACTTCAAGTAAACGCTTGAATATTTTCTGTAGTTGAGGCTAATCAGGAACGTAGATAAGACAGTCCAGTGGAGTAGGATTTTATCTAATGACCGGCGGAAGGGTGACCAAGGAGTATGCCTCCAATTATAAAAGTCTATAACACCGAAGTGGCATGATTTTGTATAAAGAAAATCATATTTAACTTCCTAAAATAAGCTGCATATAAATAATTGCTGATATAGAGCAAAAAGTATTGGAAAAGTAATCATAGCCATCACAACGTGTTTGAGGTTCAAACTTCTGATCCCATATTACTAGTAAACTGTTCTTTTATATTGTGATATTTAACAGATTGTATTATGATCTTCAAATATTTATTTTGACAAAACAGATAGTAATAATCCGAGTAACAAAAAAAAAATCTGTGTTCCATCTAGAATTCAGAAGAGGCATCGCGCCAATCACCACTGGGATCACCTAGTCATATACATCGGGCCCCAGGTTGGACGTTTCTAGTAACCCCCCCCCCCACCACATGCATCCATCAGTCATATATGTACACTCAGCCATCAGTCATAGGTGTGAGCGCACGACACTGAACTAATCCTGGTAATTTTTCTCCAAAAAGTGTTGATCACTTATCTTCAATTACGACTAAATAGACAAAAAGCTGGAATGATCAAGCGCCGCAATTGGGACCGTTCTCTGTGATATAAAATAATCACTATATGTCTATCACAGAAACAATTAAAATAAAATGTAATCAAAACATTCGAGAGGTTTTCAAAACAAAGTGTACTATTCATATATGCTATATTATCCATCAATAACATCAGTACATATTTCACAACCATTTTCCAATGCATATTCAACCTTTTCCCTCAGATTCTGCGGTTCGAATACACCAAATTCGGTAACTATTCCACCTGTAATTAGTTCTGCTGGGGTCACATCGAATGCTGGATTCCAAACATCAATATCTGCAAGCAATAACTCGTGTCATCTATCAAACTGTATGTAAAAGTCTTGAAATTATACATTTATTCAAATTATTGTGTGATTATATCACAATATTTTTTTCTGGACACGCTGGTCCATTATTGTGAAAATGGTACATCTCGATCAATTATAGGACATGGGAGGACAGAAAGTAGAGACAGACTAATCTACAGATGTTAAAACTTATGTCAGTTTTCTTTAACATGACCAGTATAATATGTTCAGTTCTTTACTGGAATGGCAAAAAAAAACCCATAAAATGTCCACATTTCTGGCACATTTCGCCTGATTTAGGGGAGTCACGTCACAAAAATAAAAAAGTGATATTTTTTTAATGAGAAATGATTTTTGTTGAGTAATTAATCGGGTGTACTGTGAATGCATATACTCTGTCAAAAATTACAGTGAGTAGGCCTACAATCACATGATCACATGTATGCCCGAAGCTAGCTTAGTTAACCTGAAGTTGAGGCTTAACAAGGTGTTAACGGAAACAGTGTGTTATGAAAAAAATAACCCGTATAACAAAAGTAAGATTAGCACGGTGTTAGCAAACCATCAAGTCAAATCCTTAACCAGTATTTAATCGCA
>OZ024902.1:103894028-103934028 GCA_964017125.1 Flabesymbios commensalis
GTTGTGGTCTGGCGACAGAGTGCTGTTGATCTCTCGTGACATCAGCATCAGCACGCTGTCAGTACAACTCTGTTGTGGGCTACATGTACATGTATTGGCCTACATGCACGCTCTAGCGAAATCCACCGGGCGGCGTCTTACATGTCTTAGAGCATGTGCTGTATATGACTGCGCAGTCTATTTTGTAGTTTGTATTTTTGCACAACAACTGATTACCACCGCTGCCGACTATGGCCCACTGAAGACTGACTAATTGTCAGTCATGTGACAAAATACATGGAGATATTTTACACGCCAAATTATTTGCCATCCAGAAGTATTGATCGCCAAAAAGTATGTTTAATTGCCATTGGCGCATTGGCGAGCGGTCAGCGCAGCCCCTGGACACCATTGAACCAACATTGGCCTATTATTGGCCTACTGCCGTGCAAGCCAAAAGGCAGTATCTGCTCACTTTACAAGTAAGCAGATACTGTCTTTTGCATTTGAAGAGCAGCATAGTGATCCAGAAAATCCTGGATAAATCCGGAAGAACATGCTGGATGACTTCGAAAAGTCATAGTAGAATACCTGACTACTCTGGGAATATGGTGTCCAAATTCCATGTTGATTGAATAAAAACTCAAGGAGAAATAGCTTCTAACAAAACCTGCACAAAATAATAAGTTTTAAGAACTGGACAAAACTCAGTATATTTGGGCATAGCTCAAATATAATAATCGACTAACATGATCAGCCTATGTTGAACAGCGGCGAAACGCCAGTGTACATAGTGTTAATCAAGGATATCCAAGTTGATAACGGACTTTCTGTCACATCCCATTGCTAATGAATGTAATCAGCTAGGCATTCGTGACGGGATGTGCCAGACGCATTGAACAATCGCCAAAGCAGGCAACAGTTAGACAACTGGGCCTTGTTGTTTCCGGTAGACTCCAAAACGCGCAAAGCGCGGAAAGCTTTGCCTGTCGTCACGCGATACCTCGTCACGTGGCCTGTTCAACAAGAGTGATAGAAGAATGATCAGAGCTCTCTGGATGAGCTTTGTGAATGAGCCGTCTAACCTGGGACAATCACCCTGACCCCTGATACTAGGAAAGGCACAACAATTCATGACGTCACATGCATGGGATCGTACTTTGGTGGTGGTCAAGCCGTCGTCACAGAACTAGACCCTCTCAGTCTGCTTGAAAATGAGGATCTAGAAGATGAGAGTTATGGCGTGACAGCTAGTACTGTAATTAGCCTACGTATAATCACTATAAAATTATATTAATAGCCTACCGGGTATTATTTTTTTCCAATTATCATAGTGCACAAGTTCCCAGTCCGCACCGACAAAAGTAGACAGAATGCTGATCGATGCTGTCTCGTAGGTCCTATGCTGCAAATGTATCTGACGGTTAATGCTAATAGACCCATGATGTCTGTTGCACAAGAACTTGCACAGGTTATAAAAGTTCAGGTAGACGAGATTCCTGTCTGACACAGAATTTATGTCTGACACTGGCAAAAATACCTCAGAGATGTGTGGGTCTCTACAACGTCAGCTTGGAGGGCTGTTGTGGTGTTTGTGCAATTCTGTGAAACGCAGTGACTTCACCGGAAACCCTTTTGAATGGCTACTCAGGGAAAACAATGTAATATAAGAGCCCTCCCCCATTTTCATTGTATTAGCTAGCTCTGTGAAAACATTGGAGGTCAAGGCTATTGAGTTGACTTTCGCAGAATTGTGTAAAACATGCCGCGTGGCTCCCTCTATTTTCGCGCACCTGTGACGTCACGCCGATTTCTGGATTTCCGGTCAGCATTATAATCTGATAGTAGGCATAATCTGATAATTAATCGGGCATTACTAGGCCATAGCATATACTTATAGTCTCATGGTTTGCTGCAGGGTAAAGAGGTTGAGGATGACTTCTGGAAGTTGGGGAAGGGGGGGACATGAGGACAGTGAAATCAGTCCACTTTTTTAGGGGGGAGTAACTAAATTTTGGAAGGGAGGCTGAGCCCCTCCCCTTAACAAGAGGACTGAAGTCCTATATCATCCCCCGCCATAAATTAGGTTAGAATCTGTTGTGGTCACAAATATTTAAAAAGTCGACTTGTGTTGGTCATTTTAAATTTCAGTAAAATCACCTACATATAATTTCTGACTGATAATTTCTGACTAATTTTTTAGTATTTGCACCCACAAAAAATTATGAAGTTCATGCATGGCGGCCATTTTAAATTTCGGTAAAACCTTGAAAAAATCACATGCTCATCTCCATATCGTGGGGAATGTGATACTAAAATTTTAATAATTTACGACTCAAGTTTTCGATTTTTTGCGACCTTAAAAAAATTTGAAGTTGACTCCTGGTGGCCATTTTGAATCTTAGTAGCATCTTTCAAAAATCACTTGCACATCCACATGTTGCTGGGAATGTGATGTTAAATTTTAAAAAAAATTGACCAAAATATTGACCAAATAAAAAGAAATTTAACAAATTTCTGGAAAAATTAATGATGACGACGGAATAAAAATAATTTTTGACCTATTTAAAAAAAGTTAATGAGGGCGACAAAAAAAAACAAGCATAAAAAATCATTGCTGGAAAAAGTTTTTTACCTCCTGAAAACACATGTGTTTTTTAGTAATGCACGGCCTAGCTGCGCGTGCCCATCTAAAACAGAGAAAAGACATTTACTTGGCCTAAATATAATATAGGCCT
The DNA here is from genome assembly GCA_964017125.1 of Flabesymbios commensalis. Lineage (NCBI taxonomy): Eukaryota > Metazoa > Annelida > Polychaeta > Terebellida > Flabelligeridae > Flabesymbios > Flabesymbios commensalis. The sequence continues at coordinate 103,896,746 of OZ024902.1, forward strand.
AAGGCTAATTAGGGCTGTGCCAGCAAAAATCCGGGTTGTGCCGCTCCCCCCATGGACGGCAATAGTTTTCTTCCGGAGGGGTGTTGGGTTTCAATTGACACTTTTCCGGTGTGTGTGGTATTTTGTCAGTGGGGCCTAACTATTTTCGAGGTGGGTAGTTGTAGCTGGGCTATACTCTGTACTCAGCAAACTGAAATCCGCGGTGGTGGGCGCCTTTTCTGGCATGTATTGTAGGCCAAGGTAATAAAAGTGCCATTCAAAACAAAAAACATTTTTCAGGGGAAAAATTGTTCAGTATCGCATAGCAAAATGCTACACCACTCAATTGTTAATCAAACTTGTAACTGATTAGCAAAATATTTCTACATCAATGATAAGGATGTCTAGCAAGTTACAACTTGGAAAAGAAAATAGCTAATCAATACATTTCAAACAATTTTGTTCCTGCTTTTAGTTTTACAATGATGGCTTCAATTCTACCAGTACCGTAATAGTGAGCAAAAAAGAACAAACAAACAGATAAAAATATGCCTCTTATTGCAGTGCCTCACAAATGCACATAAATCCTGAAAAAAACATCAATTTGACTTTTTGTGAAGTACCTACCATGAGAAAATTCCAGCGACCAATATTTCGGGCACGGGTGGGGGGTAGCTTTCCCATAGGGGGAGCGCGGATTTTTACTGGAACATCACTAAAAACTAGTAGTGAACTTAAAGTGTATATCCACTCGTGAGCGAATCATCCTGATAATGTAAACATTAATTGCCTGATGACGACATGCAAACATACACTAGATTCATGTATTGCAAAATGCAACCATTTTTGTGATTAGGACGGATTTTTACCCCTCGGCCCGTTGTCGTCCCCTTCGTGCCCCGCAGTCTCCGCCGCCGCCGCCGCCCGCCGTATTCGCACTTTTGTCTACTACACCGACATGGTCCAACATATTGAACTCGTAATTCATGTAAACATTCAACTCCTCCAGGATTTTTTTTTACCCAAGTTCAAGGTCAAAGGTCAAGTCAAAGGTCAAAGATTCAACAACAATTCTTGTTAACGCGAAAATTAATTTGAAAAATAATTATTGCATCTCTCCAATTTTTTATGTGAAGTTACCCATGAGTATTGAGATGACCTGATTAGATTTTCAGCTTTCCCTTGAAACCTGGTATATATAGGTTTTCAGGGTCTGCGAGTCTATTAGCATTTTAATGTCCGTTTTAATGTGCGATTAAAAACGAGGCTATAGCGGCCATCTTGATTTTATCATTGATCTTCGATTATTGGCATAACATATTGGAAGCAGTTGTGTCATATTTGTGGCCACCTTGAGTCACTGCATCAGCCGAGGGGTGTTTGAGTGCTTGCACGGTATTGTTTGGGTTTTGGAACCATTTTAGGGTTAGTTAGCGATATATGGTCGGAAAAATCATTTGGTGTCTCATTTATCCTGTCAAAGATGAAATATGGGGCCTAATGGCAATGCTACAATCTACCGGTAACAGCATTTCAATTGATATAATAGAAGATAGAATGAATTTGGTTTTAAGGTTTTTTTATTAGTGCACTGTGTCACATTCGTCGTACTATTTTAAGACAGGTTCAGCAATATTACCAGTCCCGGGGTTTCTCTGGTTGAGAAAACCCGGGCTGTTCAATAATGTTTTTTAGCCGAAATGGGCAATAATTATGATAATAGTCGATTATTTTTTTTCCACATATCTTTTATTAGAATCAAATATTTATCAATGAGCAACTTCTACTTCTCTCCACATTGTTCATTTCATTCATGAAATATATTTTCATCTCATTGTTCATTTCGTTTACTAAAATTTAATATTTACACGAGCTGGACAATGATGTGTTTTTTTTAGCCCAAGTAGGCAATACTGATGAATAAATGCGAGGGCAGTCATTACCTGATATGACAAATTATTTCATTTTAATCTCTACATGACTATGATTATGCAGTGGTTCTTCATTAAAACTACACATGCTGCGCTTGATGACAAGATTACAGGGACCGATCCTGATGGTTTTCCGCAGTACATGGGTGAGTGGGTGTTGCTTCGCAATCATGGTTATATCGCAACAGAAGGATAACCCGTAGAACAGCATATACTCAAAACCTTTAAGATTACTGTTTATGCACAAACATTATCAACATTCGGCCCAGCCGCGACTCGAACTAGCATTAATTATATTTTAATGACTAAAGCATTTTCTACTCTCAGTACTATAGACAACACTGCACGCTCCAGGCAAGTCAAGCCAAACAAAATTCTACTCAAAGTAATGAAATCGTTTGTGATAAATAATCAGTAAATCAAATAATATAATATATGTTTGGTGGTCAAAGTTGGAATTGCGTTGACAAATGCCAAGTCTATCTTCAAATGAATGAAAAATATTGACATATTATTCAGCAGGACAAGGGTTAATACAGGTGCCAACTCTGTAACCACCCCCTGAGGACATGTATTTAGATTGATATGACCCATACTGATTGACATTTGGCTGTTTATCAAACTGTTTGATCAAGTGATTTTAAAGGACACCCACGTTCGATGTACCGGTACTGACAGTAGAAACTGCTTCGTTTTAGTACTATCAAAATAATTAATGCCGAATGATGATTAAGTTTGAACATAAACATTCTTCTTAAATGTTTCATAGGTTTAGTGTATATGCAATAATCGCTACAAAGAACAACTGAAGTCATCCTGGAATAAGAGTAGGGCTTAATCAGTTAATCACATCCTTCACAATCTGACAATGGGCGGATGAGTTGGAGACATATTGAAAATTATTATATACCTACTATGATATAATTAGGGCGAATATAATTTGTCGTAATACCAGTTTAGGCAATAACAGTTGTATAATATTGTGTTTACCAGTATCTACTAGTTTTCCAGTTTTATCAGTTTCATTCATTTATCATCATGCACAAGGGTGCATTGCGGTCAAATAAATACTTGTATATGCATGATATGGCCGGTTTGGTTTGTTTAGCCCTCATCCGGGCATAAGCAACTTTGCTTCCCTCTATTTCAATGATTTCCCTGACAAATGATAACAATTCACATGACTCACACACAGATGCACCCAAGACATTTGAACTATACGCGCCCTTGCAAAATATGGATCTACCTCGAAAATAAAATTGATGTACTGTGCTTCTAATATTTTTGGTTAGTGTTTTCACGGAGGATCACTCATTATACAAGTTTCACAAAGTGTGCTGTATTGCTGATCTATAAAACTTTCGGAAAGTATATAATTTGGAAATTCTGTGCGAATTATCAGGACCTAAATTCATACATTCAGACCGTAGTGAAAATAGGTGATTATACACATGTCTTTGGAGAATTGAAAATTCTTCTCGGTGATCAACGAGGCCCGAATAATAACATACATATAAAATCAGGGTACATTGTACCATGGGTTCATTGTCTTTTGTTCACTTTTTTCAACGATTACTATGTGTACAACACCGCCAAATCTCAGGCACAAACAAGTCAGAGGCGAATGGGAAGTGGACGTAACTTGTCCAGCGAGAAAATGGCACCAGCTGTAGCCGGCATTAGCTAAATGCCGGTCCGATAAAAAACATATAGGGAGAGTCCTCGGCTTCAGCAGGGGTTCTGGACTAAAATATGGTAAACGATACAAAGAAACGGGCTCTTTCAAATATAAGCCTGGTAGAGGGTGCCCCCGTGTCACAATTGCTTAAAGACCGGGAGTTCCAGGTCATGCAGTGGCCTCCGTGTAGACCAGGTATGAATCTCATGAAGTCTATCTGGGCTCATGTCATGTGACGAGTGAACTCAGTCATGACCCTCCAACAACTTTCAGAAAGCTACGAGTGAGGATCCATCAGATCTGGAATGAAATACCACAGGATTCCCTGGCATGCCTGTATGTCAGAATGACCCGTCGTGCTGATGCCTTGAAGAGAGCAAGACCACATTAAATGTTCAGTAAATTATCTCATTCACAGACAAATTCGGGAAAAATTGGGAAATTGTAGACAGTGCAGTAGTGGTTTAAAAAATATTTTAAAGAAGCAGTGATTATTTATAAAATGGATGATAATAGTGTCATAAAGGTTTTCCTGCTATTTTTGATCGAATTTCACTCAGGAAGAGAGTTTGAATAGTTTCACATACATGTATTACCATGATTACTACCACATTTCCACGACGATGCTATGCCCATGGAGTTTTCAAAAAAAATAAAAAAAATACCCTGTTTCACTACCATTTTTGCAGACTTATTTTATTGACTGAAATAGCTATTTTTCACATATTTTCTTGCATACCATGTTAGAGGATATCGGTTACATATTGTTGCCAATTTTCAGGCGAATTGATTCATAATTCACAAAGTAAATTGAAATTCACCACAGCCTATTTGCTACTGCAGTGTGCATAATGCGATTGCGTGTGGTGAACCCATATTTTGCGCGGGCGGTATGTTATTATAAACATGCTAAATGTATTATTTATTGGTGTATTATGCATTTGTATTATTTGTATGAACATCAAAGTTGAAAAACGTTAATTACTTAACCATGATAATCTCCAAATTACATATTACGTCAATATTAGGCTATCGTCGTTATCAATTTTATTAAATTAATAATTGTACAGTCGTCTTCCTCCACCTTCAAAACATGGGTGTTTGTAATGAAGTCATGATTGTTTAAGGAAATATTGATAAAATGTATAATTCGGTAATGGCGGTACAAATTAGCGATTCTACTATATTTTGACCTCCCCGATTATTACACATATCAAAAGTACATGCCATAAAAAAAATATGTTTCCATTAATGATTTTGTCCAACTTGATCCTTTTTTAACATAGGATGACCGTAGGCCTACTATTAGTGAAATTAAATTGTCAAACTTATATTTCGTGAAACAACTAGCTCTCTAGTTAGGAATTTTTTTTCAAATAGTTTTTCGCGATAAAGACCATGTTTGGGCTTGGAGATGGCTTATTGAAACACCAACCAGATCATTTATTTAAGGCCATTATTCACTCCTCGCTGTACTATTGATTAATCACTGTGGAAGGGATGTCAACATTCAGGGTTATCCTCTGTCTATAAATATATATCATAACATGGATTCCACCATTTATGTTTACTAAGATACCTTGACACAAGTGGTATTTCTACGAAGCCCCAGAAGCGACATTTGCATTATTATTATTATTTTAACCTCAATATCTTGAATTTAAAAGTCAATATATTGAGTTCACAACTCAATATATTGAGTTTACAATTCAATATATTGAGTTTACAAATCGATATATTGACTTTGACAGTCAATAATTGAGTTCACAACTCGAGTTCCCAACTCAATATATTGACTTTAAAAGTCGATATATTGAGTTCACAACTCAATATATTGAGATGTGAACTCAATATATTGAGTTGTGAACTCAATATATTGACTTTCAAAGTCAATATATCTAGTTGTAAACTTAATATATCGAGTTCTAAACTCAACATATTGAGTTGTGAACTCAATATATTGAGTTGTGAACTCAATATCTCGACTTTTAAAGTCAATATATCGAGTTTGAAACTCAATATATCGAGTTATGAACTCAATATATCGACTTTTAAAGTCAATATATCGAGTTGTAAACTCAATATATTGAGTTGTGAACTCAATATATAGACTATTAAAGTCAATATATTGAGTTGTGAACTCCATATATTGAGTTATGAACTCAATATATCGATTTTGAAAGTCAATATATCGAGTTTGAAACTTAATATATCGAGTTATGAGCTCAATATATCGACTTTTAAAGTCAATATAAATTATCGAGTTGTAAACTCAATATAGGGCCTATTGACTTTAAAAGTCGATATATTGAGTTTACAACTCAATATAGGCCTATTGAGTTTACAACTCAATATATTGAGTTTACAAATATATTGACTTTTAAAGTCAATATATCGAGTTGTAAACTCAATATATCGAGTTCTAAACTTGTGAACTCAATATCAATATATTGAGTTGTGAACTCAATATATTGACTTTCAAAGTCAATATATCGAGTTGTTAACTCAATATATTTAGTTGTAAGCTCAATATATCGACTTTTAAAGTCAATATATTTAGTTGTGAACTCAATATATTGAGTTGTAAACTCAATATATTGAGTTGTAAGCTCAATATATTGAGTTATGAAATCAATATATCGACTTTTAAAGTCAATATATCGAGTTATGAACTCAATATATCGACTTTTAAAGTCAATATAAATTATCGAGTTGTAAACTCAATATATTGAGTTGTGAACTCAATATATCGACTTTTAAAGTCAATATATCGAGTTGTAAACTCAATATATCGAGTTGTAAGTTCTAAAGTCAATCTTAACTCAATATATTGAGTAAAAAAATGATGGTCTAATGAAAATGTCGCTTCTGTTGCTTCGTAGGCTTTATATATTCCCCTACATGTAGGCCAAGGCTAACGTTAGGCCTACTTACCTGCATTTTATTTATGACGTTCCACCCATCTTCCACACTTTTCACATCCACATACTTGCTGTCATTTGGCAAACATAATTGATCCAGAATCTGTAGACATCCTGGTGTATATTTTATTGCTTCTAAACTCATATTTCTAAAAGGGCTTTTTGGTCTATTCACATTCAAAGTTCAACATGTAGGCCTAGGGCTATACAATTTGACCATGCGGGATGCCGGAAATAAGCCGTGGGCGATAAAGTAGGTATTTGCTTTTCATAAACACAGCTCACACTAAAGTACGATGGATACAGAAAAGGAACGGTTGTGACTGTGTAAGCGAGATAATAATCTATAGGCCTACGCAAAGTGAATGCTATATGCCTAATAATAATATTATTATTTTTCATCCAGCCTGCAAAAGAAGAGAACAAGTAGGATCACATCAGATGCATTACGGGATATTTCAATGATAAAATATTACTTAAGCATCACTAAAATGACCTCAAGTAGCTTAACCCTTCTTTGTCCCAAGGTCTCAATAATGCGAATCATCGTTAGCCGCGCCCTAGCTCGCGACAATGCGATTTTCATACAATAAAAATCCTGCTTATTTGACCTTGAAATTACCTTGAAATGACATCAGTGTCATCATAAAACAATGCCGCATTAAAGTTCTGAGGGTTATATATAATAGCTATTGTTGCTATTGTTGCTTAACCCTTTCAGGCCTGAATTCACTACAAGCCGCGAATTGCTATCGCAATTCTCGACTTGTAGTGAATGAAGATGACAATGGGTGACAAATGAAAATTGTCGCTCTAAAACCACTAGTTGTAAGTAATTTTTCAGAGATACATTTTTAAGATGATGCTTTGAGGCATCGTGAGGGATTAAAGGGTTAAAGGCCCATTCCCAAGTGCCGTAAACTTAAAAAATTTGAAAATTGTGTTATATAGGCTTATATCATCGTAAATCTATATCTTTCTCCACCCTCCATTTTAAAGAGATATGTACCCGGTAAGTGTGTATTTCGTAATGTTCATGCAATTTCTAACAACCATCCATTATTTATATTGGGTTGGACCAAGCCGCTGAGGGTCTAGATGAAGGGTCCGATGTTCATTTATTTTTTTTCTTTGAAAAGATTAACACTTAGGGAAATCCCTTCTTTTTTGTCACTACACCAGCCGCAAACATCCCATGCATATTACCTGTGTATTTTGGCGACGTTCAGGATGTCCCGCAAAGATGTAAAGCATGTCAATTGGCCGAGCTTAGCAGTGTTGACCCTCCATGTTTGGAAATGTGAGACCCGTTGGAAAAGCGCTGTTAAGCGGTGATTTTAAGATGACATGGTAAATAAACAAGCAAAGTCTTTGATGATGTGTTACATCTGAAACCTTACATACTTATCCTAATACGAGTTAAGAACTTTTTGTCATAGATTACGGCTAGTAAATTATAAAAAAACTATCTTTAGAAGTAAAAATAATCAAATCGATGACTCGATGTCACTTTCCTGTCAAACATGGCAACCGAATTAAAAAACGGTGGATCTAAAAGACAATAATGTAATTACCGACATTTTGTCATAATTCGTCTTTTTCGAAACCTGATTACGTTGCCAACGGATGCTTCTAAAAGTTGTAATCTATCGGAATGTGGCCTTCACTCATTCAGACACTCAAACAGATATAACAGAGCTAAAACAAAAACATGTCATTTGTCTGGGTATGGGCCTTCATTACACTCTATTGGAAATATTACATAATTTTTTTTTAAATCAACTCGGTTTCGAGGAGTACGTTTTTTTGTGGAATTTGATCAAAGAATAGGTACGATGTGTTTGGTCGGGTTTGGTCTCCATTCGGTAAGTGGTTCTAAATAGCATTTACTAATTATTATACATTCCGTTTTCGACCGATTAAACCTGAGACCTGGGTCAGTGATGTATTTATCTGCAGACCAGTAGCTGTCGGACTGGTAATAAAATATGGCCACCATAGACAAACAGATCATATGATATGCCGTCAATGTTAATACTTCCTGTGCACTTGGTTAAGGAGTCGACCATTTCTTGATAGAAAATATTAAAAAGGAATGCAGAGGATAATTTAAGTCATCTTGGTTACAACTGTTACACTTCATTGTTTTATTATGATTGCACTAGATCATGTTACTAGATTTAATTAATCTAATTAGAACAAATCACTGGGCTGGGAAGACCTTTTAAAAGAAAGATTTTATGCATAATCCCGAACAGCCATGTTAATGTTCCCGTGAGGTAAAAGTTAGTACATGCAGATGAACGTAGTCGAAGTGCAAAAACTAAGAATATCCCAGAAAACACGACACATTGAAACAATGTTGGTTTAACGTTGGCCTACCGTCTACGACGCTGGCCGAACATTTAACCTACATTGTTTGAATGTGTCGTGTTTGCTGGGATCAAACATATCCAGACAGGTGGTCCGCTACTTCTCTAGCAGCTGCTATATATATATATCAGAACAGTTCCAAGGCTGGAATAAGCTGTCAGAAGAGGATGAAATGACCTCTGCAAATATATATTTTTTGCCACATTATTTATAAAGTTTTCATTCTATCAAGTCCCAAATCCGTCCCTAGCGCTCCCTTTCTTCAGATTCTGGATATGCCCCTGAAGCAGCATCACGGACCATCACTGGTCGGCCTGATAAAAAAAGATAAAAACTAATTTATTTTCTAATATGCCATCAATCCTAATTTATTTATTTTGACCACCATGCCTAGCCTAGGCACTACCCCAATCTTATTTAATACAAGTATATATCCATAACCCCAATATATTAGTAATGTGGTCATATCAGTTCTAAAGGGCTGGGGTTCGTACCCTGGTCTCCGCGGTTTGAAAGAAAGAAAAATGTTTCTTCCCCATCCACTCGTCAAGTATTGTGAGGAGCCTCCGTGACCGAGAGGTAGCGTGCTCGGCCTCAGACGTTCAGGGTTTGAATTTCGAATCCTGTGTCTGGAGGACAGTATCATCTCACTCACCTCACCATAGTCAGGAGGTTCTCCTGGCCCAATTTAGCCTGTGTGTGCACAAAAGTGGCCTAGAGCCCGATTCATTTCATTTCATTTATCAGTTCTGAAAAACTTTTTAAAAGCAGGCAAACCTTGTCGATTCAAATAGTTAACACAGGTTTCCATGCAGTTCATGTAAATAGAGCTTTGTTGCTTGACATACATATATGTGGGGGACTGAAACTTGGTGTATATTGCAGGCATGCATAATAGGATGATGTCGATTCAAATAGTCCGTTTTTGAGCATCGTATGACTTGTACTCTTTATTGGGCTACTGTAGTTTACAGAATATGTATATTCCGCTGACAGTTCGCGGATTTTTAGTTTACGGAATATCCGAATATCCTCTCCAGAAAAGCTGACCGGAAACAACTTTTTGGACCCATTTACTGCAAATGCGGTAGACTAGTTTTAAATTATTTTTTGTTTCACGATATCCATGACATCATACTATACGAGTTGATTAAAATATTTTGTATCAAGTAGGCTAGTTTCATTTCTGTAAAAATATCTATCAAGTAGGCGCTTGGCTCCATCAAATAAATAGAATTGCAAATTATTTAATGAAAATTCAAGAGACAAAATAATTTAAAAGTAAAATGGCACTCAAATGCCTTCCCAGCAGACACGAGACCTCTGTATCAATGCTGGTTTAATGTTTGCTGGGTTCTAAGCATCGCTGCTCCTAAACTGGCTTCAGGTTGGTCCAACGTCTGCGACACTGGTCCAACATTAAGCCCACATTTAATTGGAGTATCTTGTTTGCGAAGATATATATATGGACCTACACTTTGTTACAGTACCTTAACAGCATGAAATGTTGACCAAATGTTGATCTTAAATGTTGGCCAGCCTTTCCAGAATCTGAATTTTCATTCGACTACGCCACCCGCCTTCTGGGCGGTCAGATATATTGGCACCCGTAGCGCTGCTTATAGGTAGCTGTTCTTGTTGAGGTATGCTGCTGTTCAGCCTCATACCAAGTATAGCCAATAATGGCATGCAAATCGCTGCCCGTCATTTCAATACCATCTCTTTTGAATAGTCTCAGTAATCACCCTAATTAAGGCTACCTTTCCATTGACGCGATTAAATGGCCGCGCGGGCGACTGCGCGCGTTCAGCTGCAGAAACCATTCAATTGGCGAGTAGGAACGCGTCAAAACGAGCAGGAGACCTTGCTCTGGACTGTCATTATTCATATTGGTAGTTGTATCCCCGCATTGAACAAAAGATGCAGTCCAATTTTCGTGCAATGCAGCTATGACGGGTCATTCTACAGTAAACATGCATTTAGTTTAAAACATATTTTATTGACCAATTGAAACAATACAGGATTGTAATACATAGGCTTCGCTCGGAAAAAAAAGAAAGTGAGTGATGCTTGCGGAGTCATGGTGTGAGTACTATGAGTAGCCAGTGGGTGCAGATCTCGTTGGCAGAGCTAGAAAGTGTCGTAAAGCAAATGCTTGGAATCATAACATTGGCAACATGACCTCATATTGCCAACATGGCCTCATGTTGTCAGCATGACTTCATGCTGTCAACATGACCTCATGCCGTCAACATGACCTCATATTGCCAACATGACCTCACATTCTAGCAAACACAAGACAACGACCCACAGCCAGCCGGGTGCAAGACCGACGTTGAAGATGGTGGGTCAACTCTATGGCAGCATTGGGCCGATGTCCAGCGGGATGAGTGATGTCAATGTGACAGCGCTATATCCATGTGATAACATATATTAAGCCCTAAATATATATAACATAAAATTGAGATGGAATAGCGCCATGTCTGACACATCAGCGCCGTGGATAAAGTATCGAACGCCAATGTGTCAGACATGACAGTAACTTCCAAAAACTTCCAAAACATGCATTTACATCTTACCGCACACCTTATCACCCATTTCCTCCGGGCTTTGTGTCTGCTCGGGTTCAAGAGACTTGATTATTCTTAAATAGCATAGTGACAACAACATTTCATGAATTATACTATAAAACTGATAGGCCAGCCTAATGTTCAACCCTTGTAATCCGGTAAGCGTGTGATTGGCGGCTACTAAATTACTATAAAGTTGGATTATATCACCGGATATAAGCCAGAAACAAGACTATTGAAATCACACATGTATTCAACATTCATAGTGTGGCTTATTACTTAAGTATAGAGAGGGAGATCAAGACTAAATACAAGGTGTATGGTATGGCCTACATCATGATGCATAATGTACATCTCTGCGTTCACAGTATCACTGTATCACGTTGAGCCAATTTTGATTTAATGTTTGACCAGCGTCGCAAACGATAGTCCAGCATTAAATCAGCATTCGGTCAATGCCTCATGTTTGCTGGGCAGCCAGACATGATGGAAAACTCCCCAGGAAAAAAATAAGTTAAATGACGTCACCTGTGGTGGATAAATGCGGCCCGTAGAAATCGCTACCTGTGCGATTACAGACCATTCACGTCTGTGGAAAGGTAACATTGTGATTGTATCTAGTCGATTTTTAGTTTTGCCACACGGCCGTCGCAATGCATCGCATTGCCCACCCAAATACGTCAATGGAAAGGCTGCCTAACCCACAACAAAATCACACCAATTTAAGTTTATGTCACTCGAGAATATTTATTATATATATAAATATGACAAAAGCCCCGATCTCACAGGCTGCTGTTTGACACAAACCTATGATATATTTGCTATAACAAAAATTCAAATCTGATGGAATTTATATATTTTCTAAATATATATCCGGTGTAGTGAAACAACTTTATGATTTTGCGTTTTCATCTCACCGCTGCTTATAACATTTTTTACTTATGTATTATTAGCCTGTGTTAATGTCAAGATGTTCTAATGATACGTAAGTTTTTCCAAACGTGATTTTTTACCACTTAGAAAACTGGGGTTTTTTATCCCTGGTTTTTGGTGCGAGAAACAGGTATTTACACTACTATCATGGTAATGCCGCAGTTATTCACATGATAACATTTACTTCAAAAAGCTTCCTATGGCAGTTTTCATTAAATTGATTTCAAGTGTAGCTATTATTAGATCATGGATATTTAAATTTGTATATATACAATTTACAATATTATATTTTTTTAGAAATCTTTTGTATTATTGAATGTATAACAGGGCACATACTTAAAAATATATATATCTTTGCTAATATGTATACAACCTGTATAAATATATTTTAATAAATAAAATAATCAATAATAATTAAATAATTGGTGCCAATGAAAATTATCTGTGTGTAAATCAGTAGACCTATAATAGGCAAAAGGCCTTGATTTAAACCTATAATTTGACAGCATGGGCGGTGCAAAATGCACAGGTGCAATAATGTGATGTCAGCTTAATCCTTTCACCACGGATGCTACGTGTCCAGCAAACACAAGACGTTGAACCAATACAAAGACGCAGACGGTGGACCAACATTAAATCAGCATTGGTTCAATGACTCGTGTTTGCTGGATGCCCAGCAAATATCACTATTACGAGCACCTGCCCTGCACCCTGCTGTTATATTTTGTACGTAATATTTTTTAAACATGTCATAAGGGCTAGACTATATACATACCATTTCTGTCGTTTTATTGTTTTTTATAAATACTTTTAAAATATATTAAATTTTATATATCCTATTGGTTTCTACGCTTTTCAGAGTATCTTTTTTTGTTACTATTTATAGTAATAGCATCTATTTTATCCCTGGTTTTAGTGCGGGAAACATATATCTATCATACGTAGTATCACTAGCATGTACGTATAGTTATTTTATTTATTTTAAAGCATTTTATACTTATACATATATTTACATAATTTTCTATTTCATCATATTATGCACTGTATAATATAAAATGTTGTTCATTTTTTAATACCGCATAAGTCTACACAGACTTTCTTTCGTCAATATCTATCTATCTATCTATCTATGATGAAACTTTATCCAAACCCGCACGCTAAAGTTGTAACCGCGCACGCCCCTCACCATTTTTTTAGCCCGCAGCGACACGCAACACTCACATTGTCACAAATGAACAAAATACAAATTGCTCAAGTTCATTAATGATGCATATTTGATGTTCATTTTAATGACGCATAAGTCTTCACAGACCTTCCGTCGTTATTAAATATATATTCTATCTATCTTTAATATATTTAGATATTATAAGCATATTTATTTCGTATGCACATGTATAATAGTGTAGGCTACATATGTTCTTATTTATTGATATTGTCTTTCTACAACATTATCAAAAATATAATACACTTTTATCTGTATTTTTTATTTAAATGTCTATGAACACTGTTTGAGTGCGCTGTTTATTAGCAAAATGTAATTAACTAGGAAGAGTTTTTCGGAAACGAACACGAAAGCAGCCCTCCGTTATCGCCAGTCGGCCATTACAAATTTAATATAGATCAGAAAATTTGCTCAAGGTTTATGTTATATTACCGCTTTAGCTATTATGCAAGATTTACGAGATAAAGATAAAAAACAATTACAAATGACCGTCAGTCGGCCATTTTGGATTTTATTTCTGCAAAATTCAGATCATGGGGTATCTTTGTGTGAGTCCTTACATTTTGTTCTATATGCATGGTCCAGCTATTTTGCTTTGATGTTGAGTTGCGTAAATATTACAAAATTACTCGGCTTCTAGACAGCCATTTAAAAAAAATTGCTCCGAAAGGACTGACTGACATTGCTGTCCATATTTGACAAATAAAAAGATCTGCTGGAAACTTTTTCCTGGAATGTGCAACAAGTGTTTCTTTGTTAGTGGCCCTAGTAATTAAAGGGTTGATAATATGGGAAATCAAAATGTCACCAAAAATCCCCAGGTGTAATCTGATGGCTATGTGAAGTATGAGGAAGCAGAAGTTCATATATCAGCTATCATGCAAGATTTCCGAGATAATGAGAAAAAAAATTGAAATGGCCGACTGGCGGCCATTTTGGATTTTATAACTGCAAAATTTGTCATGGGTTATCCTTGTGTGAGACATTACATTTTGTTTTATATTCATGGTCCAGCTATTTTGCATTTTTTTGAGTTAAGTAAATGTCACAAAATTATAAGAAATTCAAAATGACCATTTTGAAATTGTTTGATCCTAAAAGTTGATCAGGTCATTGGCTGACATAGCTGAACATATTTGACAAATTAAAAAAAGGATCTGATGGAAAACTTTTTCCTGAAACGCGCTAACAAGCTTTTCTTCGTTAGTGGCCATAGTAATTAAAGGGTTGATGATATGGGGATCAAAATGTCACAAAAACAATTCCACAGTGGTATGTGATGGCTATGTGAAGTATAAGGAAGCAGAAGTTGATAGATTAGTAGCTATCTTGAAAACAAATAACAGCGGCGGCGGACCGTGTGGAATACAGTAAGCAGCCCGCCTCGGCGAGGGCTGCTTCATTATTGTCATCACCTGATCACAATTCCTGACCAGTAATCACTCTGGCGTAACATGAGTAAACATATTACGTTAGCTGGTTATTGTCACTAATTAAAAGGGGGCTAATCACCTTGATACATGTGGCTTATTAACCCTATCAATCCTGCAAGATATCATTAAATCACTTTTTTTTACAGTTGATTTACTACATTTTCCGTTTCAGTGCCATATCAATCAATTTTCGTATTTAATTATAATATTATAAACAGGCTCATCGCACCTGTTTCATTGCGGGAATATTTGAAAAAAAATAACTGTATAAATTTAAAAGCTTTTTTCAAATGATTTCCCCTTTTAGACGATGATTAGAGGCTGAGGCCCAATTCCGTTTCCGACGAGAGTTGTATCATATTTGCAACACATTATTTATTACTGGTATATTCCCTGATAATATCAAGGTAGCACGTGGTGTATCATTGTACAAAACAGGTGGAAATAATTTATTTACAAATGACAGAAATGTATCCCTATTATCAAAATACTTGAAAAATTATTTTGTAACAGAGTAGATAATTATATAGATAAATTTAGTTTAGTCAATTGCTTTCACTGAGGAAGGTCAACAACACTTGCTTTATAAACCAGCCTCAATAGCACAGGCATAAAAGTCACGTGACTAAAAACTTTGGCCTCGACCCGGCCACAAATGAAATTTGCCGGGCTCGCCAGGCAAGGTCCATAGGCCCTAGTAGCATTGTATATGATTTTAGTTATATCCTGCAAAATGGTTTGAGAGAAATAGCGTTCGACGCAAAGTTGAAAACTTTAAACGAACATGAAATCTGAAAAATGACAGGTGGCGCCACCTGGATAACACCCCATATATACACCCCAACCTGGTGCACGTTGTGTACAGGTTTGCATGAAATCTACTCAAAACCCTGGATTGTAGACGGACGGATGACGGATAACGAGCAATATAAACAATAGCTCATATGGGTCCGGTCGTTTAAAAAGGGCCGTTGTCGTGTATTAATTCGAGGACGTCTTTATTCTCATGGACATCATCATCAACTGATTTCCAATGAATAAATAAGGTTTTAAACATTCTTCTATCACAGTTATGACTATAAAAACTGAATAATTACTTACTCAGAGTGAATTAGAATATATATTATACTTTTTAGTGATCATTTATAGTGAACATTTATTTTCACTTCATCAAAATGTGATGTAATAATATATTGTAGCTATGACCCCCACCTGAATTGCTCGTCATGCCGAAAAAATGACACGGCAGAAAAAATATGTATATATTATGTACGATGGAGCTCGACAAACATATCTATAACTTAGCCGCATCATTAGGACATCGATCGTGGCGATCATAATATGATATATATAATATATATTATATAGAATGACAAAAATAAGAAATAATATCGTGTTTTTTTTGTAAATATATCCCTTTTGACCCTCATAATTAGGTTGGTCAAATACAAAATTAACTAATCCATAGTTGAATATCTTATTATTGGAATAAAAATGAAATGAATCGGGCTTTAGGCCACCTTTGTGCACATATAGGCTAAACTGGGCCAGGAGAACCTACTGAGGATGGTGAGATGAATGAGATGACACTGTCCTCCAGACACAGTATTCGAAATTCGAACCCTGGCGGTCTCAGGCCGAGCACGCTACCTCTCGGTCACGGAGGCTCCCCACAATACTGAGTTTCACACGTGGATGGGGAAGAAACATTTTGTTTATTTGAAACCGCCGAGACCGGGAACCGAACCCCAAACTCTGGCGTGAAAGGCAGCGGTGCTAACCACTACCCTAGGGCCTCCGCCCCATTATTGGAATAAGTCACTGATTTTTAAAAAATATATTTTTTTTTCTGAGCATAATGGTGATGGTGTACAATCAATTTTGCTACACACATGGCAGAACGTATTAAACCCTTGCATTTGTCAATGTCGGTATTCCTTTGTGATTAAAACAAAACAATTGCATTTTAGTTACTATAGGGTAATGATTGAATATGTATAATGAATCAAGTATTAAACAAGACTACATAAGTCCAGGAGCTCCCGCTCCGAATTAGAATTTGATTTAAGCAATTTTGTATAGGGTTATTAATGTAGTCCTAGTCTAGGTCAAAAATCAAGACGCAAGACAACTAGGTCTAAGAAGCCCAGTCTAAGAGTAAGATAAGAACTAGACAGTCTGTCAGAGATTGCAAACCTCCATTGAAATTAATGATCCTAATCAGTATCCCAGTAATGGTCTACCTATCTGGCATGGTTTACCCGATATCAGGCCAATCGAGTTAACTAATAGCTGATTTACGGTCATTTTGAATTGATATAAATTAGTTAAAAACTTAGGGTACATCCTCCCCCAAAACCTCAAATTTTGTTTTATAGTAATGGACTAACATCTAACACAGTTTGCAAAATATTGGGCATGTGAAAGTAAATAATGGCCGATAGGGGGCCATTTTGAATTTGAACGAGTCAGAATTTTTCAAGATGCATCCTCAGCTGAAATCTCACATTTCATTCTATAGTAATCGTCTAGCTATCTAGCACGGTTTACCAAATATCGGCCATGTGAAAGTGAATAATGGCCTCAAGGCAGCCATTTTGAATTTGATCAAGTCAAAATTTTCCAAGATGCATCCTCAGCTGAAATCTCACATTTCATTCTATAGTAATGGTCTAGCCATCTAGCACGGTTTACCAAATATCTCCCATGTGAAAGTGAATAATGGCCGATAGGAGGCCATTTTGAATTTGATCAAGTCAAATTTTTTTAAGATGCATCCTCTCCTGAAATCTCACATTTTGTTTTATAGTAATGGTCTAGCCATATAGTACGGTTACTAAAAACCGGCTATGTGAAAGTGAATAATGGCCGATAGGCGGCCATTTTGAATTTGATCGAGTCAATTTTTTTCAAGATGCATCCTCTCTTGTAATCTCACATTTTGTTTTATAGTAATGGTCCAGCTATCTAACACGGTTTACCAAATATCAGCAATGTGCAAGTAAATAGTGGCCGATAGGCGGCCATTTTGAATTCGATTGAGTCGAAAGTTTTTAAAAGGCATCCTCTCTCGAAACCTCACATTTTGTTTTATAGTAATGGTCTAGCTATCTAGCACGGTTTACCTGATATCAGGCCTATCGAGGTAAATAATGCTGATTGTCGGCCATTTTGAATTCGTAAGCTAAAAATTTTCAGGGTGCATCCTCCCCCGAAAACTCACACTTTGTTTTATAGTGATCAGGTAATGGTCTAGCCATCTAGCACGGTTTACCAAATATCAGCCATGTGAAAGTGAATAATGGCCGATAAGCGGCCATTTTGAATTTTATCGAGTCAAATTTTTCCAAGATGCATCCTCTCCTGAAATCACACATTTTGTTTTATAGTAATGGTCTAGCCATCTAGCACGGTTTACCAAATAACGGCCATGTGAAAGTGAATAATGGCAGATTGGCGGCCATTTTGAACTTTGACAAAATGATTTTTTTCAAAATACATCCTCTCCTGAAGCCTTACAATTTGTTTTATAGCAATGGTGTAGATATCTTGAGCGGTTTTCATGATATTCCACAATATCAGGCCTGTCGAGGTGAATAATGGCTGATAGGCGGCCATTTTGAATTTTATCAACTTCAATTTTTTCAGGATGCATCCTCTCCTGAAACCTTACAATTTATTTGATATTAATGGTGTAGCTATCTTGAGCGGTTTTCATGATATTCCGCAATATCAGGCCTGTCGGGGTGAATAATGGCCGATAGGCGGCCATTTTTAATTTTATCGACTTGAAATTTTTCAAGATGCATCCTCTCCTGAAACCTCACAATTTGTTTTATAGTAATGGTGTAGCTATCTTGAGCGGTTTTCATGATATTCCGCAAAATCTTTCAGACGGATTTACCGATGTTATAAATTAGGTCAAAGTGCTGGGTCAACTTCAAGGTCAAGGTCCAAAAACCTGAAAAGGCACAACTAGATACCTTAGAGAACATGTATGTGCAATATGACTGTCATCGGCCCAGTACTTTTCGAGATCTGCTCCGGAAACGAAGTGCGCGTCAAAACGTCTAAATAGGTCATAGTTCTGAACCAGAAGTAGGTCAAAGTTCAAATACCCCAAAAGGCACAACTAGACCCCCTAGGGGTGTTGTGTGTAAAATTTGAAGACAATCGGACAAGTACTTTCAGAGATATGCTCCGGAAACGAATTGTTGATGATGTGACGGCCCAACGCCGTCACATCATCATTTTCTCCTCTGCAACCTTGCGTATTGAATTCAGATTAAAAATATTTTAACCCGTCCATTAGCCACCTGGAAGTAACCCACATACCAAAAATTGTTATCCTAGCTTATTTTCTCACAAAGTTATAGGCAAAAGAAGAGGCAAAAAAAAAACGGAGGTAGAATCCATAGCTCCCTTCGCTCACCTACGGTGACGGCGGGAGCTAACAATATATATTAATCAGAGCCAAATTAATGTGTGATTTGAAAGTAGAACGTGTTTCTGGATGTGTTTTGCTAAAACAGGTCATCGTTATTGGTTTACATAATTTTAACGAGTGTACGGAAGCGGACGCTCTTTCTGACCTTCATGATAACAGTCATTTTTCTGGCTATTATAGTCAGTATATCATTTGTATATTCGCCCGCAGTATGTATTATCAGATTATTGCTTTATTGTATACTTATATTACTAGCGATGATTATTCAAACCCGAGCGGGACTTTATTAGATTGTATTAAAATAAACAGACACATCTCTGTTAGCATCACTGATGCATGAAGTGATTCAGACAGGTGCTTTTAGAAGGACGTCCGCTAATAGGCCTAATTGAGCTCACGGCCACATCGACCCTTTTTAAGTGGCCGTATAAAAACCCACCCTTTATTCGAGGATGAATGTGGTTATGTCTATGCTTTAAAAAACCCGGCAATGGTGACCACAATTATTATGTACATGACAACCGAACTCAAGTTAGAAACCATGTTAATTTGTTAATGTGGTCAATATTTGGTGAACGTATATATCGCGCTTATTTGGACGTGTTGTTTAATGCACAGATACAGACCTCGATAATTCTAAGCTACCTCACCACTCTCCGGAAGGGCGGGGGACTTTTCTGATGGAATTGGGAGAAGTGCAAGATGAAATCAATCTTAAAATTTGTGTATTATGCAGGGCCTACTCATTTACAGACTGATAATTACATACAATACACGGTTCATTATATGAGACAATCTTCAGATTTACGCGTAAAGCAACGAAATTACTGTACGAATGCGATAGATATACGACTATCAGCTTCATGATCGTTATAGAACACGACCCCACACAGGCAGCAAGTCACACAAAATCAGTAGGTGGTCAATTAGTGTAATATATTATGGTGTGTGTGTCGTAGCTATGACCACACCGTCACGTTGCCAAAATCGAAACCAAAGTGACTTATTAACCCCTTCATACCCCGCAGACTAAAAGTAAATCTTCAAATTTTCTTCTTTGTATTAAAAAACGTATATGTCGTAACAAATATGTCCCTGCTCCTAAATGTTTTTGCAAACAATGTGTATCCCAACTATTTTCTATGTTATCCTCATAATATATTTGTTTAACAAAACAATACTATTTATTGAGATAATTAATGAGCGCACCTCATGTTAAATCACAGTAATGCATTCTCAATATCTATTTGTCGTCGGAAGAATAAAATTATGCCTTAATTAGCCACATATTAAATAATATCATTAGCCACATATTAATTAATATCATTATTTCGAGTGGCGAGGTTAAACAACCCGTATTGAACTTTCAGGACAAATAGCACGTCCATTTCGCCCTCTGTATTTCAAAATGGCTTTTGCAAAACGTTACGTATGACATACATAATTTATATCGTAACAAATATGTTCTGTTTGTAGCTCCTCTTAAACACTGTCAAAATTCCAACAATTAAATACCGTATTAATTAAAATAAGCCTCTGGGGCGTCTGAGATAATAGGGGGGCTCGGCGCTTATTAGAATATTTTTTAATGATGATATTGTGTACATTATCTATTCCTGGGTTTGATTTTAAGGCGGTGGGCGTTTATTGGAATATGGGCGTTTATTAGAATTAGATGTTACATTTGCATAGCAAATTATGAAAGTCTCCACCTTCCACAATTAAAAAATTATTGCCAATGAAGTAAGGATGAGGCTATATAACAGAAGTGCCACGAAAATGCAAATTAGCTGATTTTCGAACTCAACCAGGGCAATCCATCAGAAGGTGTTCAGAAAAAAAATGTGAAGATCGGATGAATATTGGCGACTAGTGAGCGTCTATGTAGATTAGTAAGGAAGAGCAGGACCGCCATCTTGAATATGCAAATAAGCTAAGTTTCCAACTCAACCAGGATAATCCATCAGCAGGTGTTCAGAAAACAATTCGCGAAGATTGGATGAAGATTGGCGACTGGAGAGCGTTAACGTCGCGCTTGAATTTGCAAATTAGCCCATGACGGCCATCTTGGATATGCAAATTAGCTGATTTTCGAACTCAACCAGGATTAACAATTAGAGCGTGTTCAGAAAAAAAATTGTGAAGATAAGATGAATATTGGCGACTAGAGAGCGTTTAAAGGTGTGGTCAACTGTCAAAATTCGCGGGACAAGGTTCCCCCAGAAGGCAATAGTGCCCGTGGGTAGGCCAAGGCCTTATTCCATAATAACACTAAATATGCGTTTCATACCTAAGCCTCATTAACAGCAAGTTCTCAAATCACAACAAGTTCATATATACTTGAGCGACATCTATGCCCTTACCCCTACTTGGTCGCTGGCTTGCAAACAAACTGACTGTATTACTGCGGGGATTTGGAAACTGATTGACCCCAAAAGCTTGTATTGACACTCAGTAAACACAAAACATTTGTATGACTTCATGCAATGTTGAACCAACGTCGAAAACGTTGGGCCGACGTTGTATAAATGTTATACAAATGTCTTGTGTTTGCTGGGCTGCAGGAGGACTTTCTCTCAAACATTGTACATCTATTCAATGTTGGTTCAATGTTGGGCCAGCGTCGCAGACGTTGGCCTAGCATTAAAACAGCATTGGATCAATGTCTCGTTTAAGTAGTAGATTGTAATCAGTTCAGTGGCTATATTAATACCGTCAATCTGTACTCAATAGGCAACTGTTGGCCTGCACTTGACCGTCCCAGGCATGCGCATTTTGCAGTTGAACACTAGTTTAAGTCGATCTTGGATATGCAAATTAGCCCATGGCGGTCATCTTCGATATGCAATTTAGCTGATTTTTAAACTCAAACAGGATAATCCATCAGCGCGTGTTCAGGAAAAAAATCGCGAAGATCGGATGCACATTGGCGAGAGAGTGTACATCGATCTTGAATATGCAAATTAGCCCACGGCGTCTTAAATTTAAGCAAATTAGCTATTTCTGTGAGGAGCGCGCAGCGGAAGTAAAGGTCGATACACTGGTCTCAACCTTACCTCGACGAGGCCGCCATTTACCTGATCTCCTAGTCATATTGAGAAGGGAGAAACAATGATGTTTCTCTGAAAACTCCACACAGGATCAGCGGGGTTCGAACCCATTGTGCCACGTCCCTTTCTCCTGCTGATTTCCGAACTCAACCAGGATAATTTATTTATCAAAACATATTCAGAAAAAAATTCGTGAAGATCGGATGAATATTGGCAACTCGAGAGCGTGTATATCGATCTTGGATACCAGTTATGCAAATCAGCCCATGACGGCCATCTTGGATATGCAAATTAGCTGATTTTCGAAATCAAACAGGATAATCCATCAGAGGGTGCTAGAAAAAAAATCGCGAAGATCGGATAAATATTAGCGAAATCGTCAAATTGTTGAATAATAATAACAACAATAGACAACAAAAACAATAGTGGGTGGAGACGTAAAAAATACGGTATGTGTATTGTGTCGGGATCCCAGTTTATACCACTACTATGCAGGTATTTGTCAAATCGGCATAAGACGCTTCCCATTAGTGTATACAACAATATAGCCTAAGAAGCAGTACATCACAGAGTAAAATTAACAAACAAGTACAAAAAAAATAGTTTCAATTCTTTCATTGTCTCACAAATGTATTTCGTGCACATTTACAATACAAAGCTGAATGATAGAATGTGATGAAGAAAATAGTTTTAGTGACTCGTTTGAATTAAGCAAACAACACAACATTTTCTCTAACTTTAACAACAATTTACTGACACACAAATATCCATAAAGTTCTTTTCATAGGCCAAAAGACAAAAAAATCCATTTTGAATGAACACTGAGGAGAATTATGGAGATATGAGATGATCTGAAATAAAACAGACACAAGTTAATGATATTATTGGAGATATATAATATTATATAAAATTCCCTGCTCCTCCTCGTTTTTGCAAACAATAAGTATCCCAACTATATTATATTTTATACTTATTCGTTAAAAAAAAACAATATTATTCATTAAATATCTGCACCTGGTGACTGTTATGTCACAGCAATGCATTCTCAATAATCTACATGGAGTCGGAAGAACAAATTATGCCTTAATTAGCCACATATTAAATAATATCATTAGTGTAACCAAAGTGGTAAGATCTAAGCGCTAAATATATTATAGGCATGTGAAAGGATCAATATTAGGTACAGTGCTTCATTACTCTTATACCTTTTCATTCAATTGCACTTGGTATAGCTCTCCAAAAACCGGTTTCTTATAAAAGTACAATGGCTGTTCGTTTATTACAATTTGAACTGTTACTTGCAATTTAAAATTTGCGATTTTGCTAAGATCTGCACATTTGAAAAAATTCACTGGATATTTTTGTTGTGAAATGAACTTGAATGTGTCACTCACAACAGAAAGGGTAATTTTAACCCTTCCACCACGGATGTCGCCAAAAGGCGACCCCCTGGCAGGTCGCGGATGGCGACATCATTAACAGAGCGCTCAGGCAATTTATGACGTCATAATTCCGCGGCGAAAGGGTTAATATTAAACAAAATTAAACAATAATAAACAAAAGTATAAGGAATAATATTATTTTTTCTTTAAACTTCCTAGAAATCTTACCATGATGATTGAATGAAGATTGTGAAGTTATTTGAAGATTAACTAATCCATTTTTCGGGGATTGTTCACAGACACATAGTGATAAAGAACGACAAGGAGAAATAAGCTCACACCCAGCACATTAGCAAAAATGGCGAGCTGCACATCCGTTATCATCTTGACCTGCAACAACATAGTGTGAACACAATTTAAATTCATATACATGATTCAACTCATATACATATTGCACACACACACATTCCTTAGGTGGTGTAGATGTGATCTTTGACTTACCTTTTTACCAGAAGTCTCTCAGCCAAAATAGCTTTATTTATTTTATTACTGCTGGTATTTGGCGAACCGCGCGAGATGTACCTAGACCATCACTAAATAAAACAAAACGTTTCAAGGAGGGATATGACAAGAATAATTTCAACTCAATCAAATTCAATATGCAGACTATGGACCATTATTTACTTTAAAATGTCTAATGTCTGTAAAACCGTGTCAGATAAATAGCCCATTACTGCAGAACAAAATTTGCGGTTTCAAGGAAGGAGTCACCCTGAGAATTTTTAACTCAACTTGCCATTATTTATTTAATAATAATATGCGTAATTATAATACAGTGCAACCTGTACATACCAGACCCTGTACAAACCGGAATCCTGTCTATACCGTAATACTTATTTGTTCCCGAAAAAATTACACTCAAAATAATACTAATTAACCCTCTCTAAACCGGTACCTGTATACTCCGAATACCGGACTCATTATTTTCCCCAAATGCATAAATTGTATTTTATTTCACCTGTCCAAACGAACTCGAATTTTTTTTTTAGAATTTTCTAAAATCGAATGCGGTGCACTAAGCGCTAAACAGGGGGCGGCAAGGTGACGTAATGTTCATCCTGCTTGTGATCTGGTTATGCAATGGGGAAGGTGCGAAGTTAGTGTTGGCAACACCCTTTATAGTTAGAGGAACTATTATAGCGCCTTTACTTTGAGATTGCTAAGATATTTTAACAACATAATTGATTAATAAAATAATTGGTCAGTAAAATATTGTAACAAAATCTTTGACTAATAAAACATTAAAAGTTTGTATCAATCGATAATTAAACATATCAGTGCATTAAACAATAATTCTCACATACATTAGACTGTGTTTTGAGATAAATTTATTCAGTTTGTAATATTTAATGACCCAATAAATAAATAACTAACGGTAGGTAAGATATAAAAAACATTTGATGGATTCTTTCATCGCTCGATTATGCCTATATTATATTTTACTCTTTGTCAGGGCATTAATTGTATTAAATGACATAATTATACAGTATCGGAACATTTAGTCCAGCGTCATACATTCCAGAAAATATATAAAAGTTACCAAACAAACGGGTGTTGTCGTCATGAAACAATTAAAAAATATAAAACTGCTGCAATATGATTAACTCCGTAGCGAAAGCACAACTTCTCCTACTACCGCTTTGATATTTAAACAGTGTTAACAAATATGCTCCGTGTTTGAAATGTGTGACGGACGATCACAAGAATGTAATGTTATTTTAGATTAGGGGCTAAAAAATCAATGTTTTTGAAATGATAAATGCGCTCCGTGAGTGAAATATGTGACACACAATTCCAAAAAATATAAATTATCACGGACACAATATGCATACCCGGTACTAGATTTACTAATTTATATATACTAGCTGTATTATGTGTTTTCTATATGAATTATGCTTGAAAAAATATTGTATTAATTGAGTATTGTATGCTTATTATTTTAATATAATAAAACATAGATCTTTAAAAAATTGTGTCTTTTATTATATCAATTTATTTGCATACATCCACCTATCATGTGTAGACCTACCGACGACACTTCCTGAATTATAACCCACATGCCAATTGTACAAGTTATCGTTGTTTGTTCGTCTCCAAAAGCAAAAACCCTCTCCAAACCGGAACCTGTCCAAACCGGTATAAAAGTTTGTCCCCAAGGCGTTCCGGTATGGACAGGTTTTACTGTATATGGAAAATCCGTGCCAGATAGCTAGACTATTACATAGAAAGTTCTGGACAGCTGGACCATTACCAGTGCTTACATGTACTGTGAAACAAAATGTATGAGTTCAGGGAAGGAAGCGTCTGAAAATTTCTATCATACTAGCCCAGTTCAAATGTTAACAAATGAATATGGTAGTAAACATTTAGTTTTTTGAGATTTAATGATCTCAGCTTATTTGTTGTTTCAGCAAGTGAAAACCATACATAGGATTCAATATTAGTTTCAGTGATATCTGCCAATTTGATCAATTTTGTAAGCCTGGTCAGTGATCCTGGTCAATAAATTTATTATTAGATGTCTTCATATTAGAAATTGAAGCTGGCAACATGTGCTACAAATCAAAACAATGATCCATGTGTGTATGCATGCCGCAGCCAGGGTTCAATTTGTTCAAATTTGGGTAGTTATAGGTTTTCAAGATTTAATGATTTGGTGATCTCAGCAAATGTAGGGGGCACAGCCAGTGATCACACCCTCCCCCCCCAATTCAGGGTCCCGACAACAAGAAAAAAGCGAACATATTTGGGTTGAAATATACTCTAGAATGCATCATTTGAGATCTCAGATTTTATAATTTTGTCGGGGACCCCCCTAGAGCATATAAAATCAACAAGGCTCTAATCATCGTTTAAAAGTGAAAATCATTGAAACAAGAGCACACTCGGCAATGGCCCGCTGACATTAGTGAAATTGTCCGAGAACTGGTTATTAGCAGCGGTACAGCGCGACATAAAAAAAGGTTGAGTGAATTGCGTTAACGAGAAAATTTGTCAATCGCAAGTGGCAGCAGATCGGCCATTTTGAATTTGATCAAGTTGCAATTTTTCATGGTATATCCCCACTTGAAACTACACATTTTGTATAGTGGTAATGGGCTAGCTATCTGCTCCGGTTTTCCAAATATTACACATATAAAAATAATGGTTGATAATCGGGCCATTTTGGCCGCCATGACCTAGTTTCTGTCCGAATCTTGCTCAATTTCGAACTTAACCGAGCTATTAGTGTAATAAATATATGATATAAATTTTGGAGCGCTACATAAAAAAATGTTGAGTTTATCACGTTAGCGAGAAAATTGTAGATCGGAAACGGCCGCAGGTCGGCCATTTTTAATTTGATCAAGTTGAAATTTGTCATGGTATATCCCTACTTGAAACTGCACATTTTGTTCAATAGGAATGCTCTAGCGATCTGGTCCGGTTTTCCAGATATTACGCATATTACAAAAATTAAGGCCGATAAGCGGACATTTTGGCCGCCAAGACCTAGTTTATGTCCGAATCACTGTGTTAGCCAGCGACCCGTGCACCTGTCTTTTGGACGGGTATAAAGTCAAAATGACAGGCAAAAATTGTCCAAATTACACTCTAAAGATGGAAATGCACGGGCAGTAATGCTAAAATTTGGAAAAAAATACGGGCATTTGTCTAATCCTAGCTAAGACCATGGTCCGAATCTTGCCCAATTTCGAACTCATCCAAGCTATTAGGGGAATGGATATATGGCATAAATTTTGGAGCAATACCTAAAAACTGTTGAGTGAATTGCGTTAACGAGAAAATTTGTAGATCGGAAGTGGCCGCAGGTCGGCGATTTTAAATTTGATCAAGTTGAAATTTTTCATGGTATATCCCTACATGAAACTGCACATTTTGTTCAATAGTAATGGTCTAGCTATCTAGTCCGGTTTTCTAAATATTAATTTATAGTACAAAAATAATGGCCGATAATCCGCCATTTTGGCCGCCATGACCTAGTTTCTGTCCGAAATCTTGCACAATTTCGAACTCATTCGAGCTACTAATGGATATTTAAATGGTATAAATTTTGGAGCGATACATAAGAACATGTTGAGTGAAAATCTGTAGATCGGAAGTGGCCGCAGGTCTGCCATTTTGAATTTGATCAAGTTGAAATTTTTCATGGTATATTCCTACCCGAGACTGCACATTTTGTTCAATAGTAATCAGGTAGTGGTCTAGCTATCTAGTTTTTTAAAGTTTTTTCTCCGATGCTAGATACAAAATTTTATGAGTCTAGGTCAAATAGCTCGTAAGTTATGGTTATTAACCTTATTTTATCCTACTTAGCACTTTTGGGGAAGAAAGGGTGGCGAAAAATTAATAAAAATAATTTTAATGGACTCCGCAGGTGCTGAACCATATGTTCAGATACATATTTTATGAATTTAGGTTAAATAGTTTTAATGTGTCGTTAATACTAATACCCTTTATTTACCCCTATTACCCAATTTCAGGCACTGATACCAGGTGGATTTTGGAGGACTTCTGATATGTTTTTCTATGTTGTTTCAAGAAAATATGCTCAAATTTTGAGCTTGTTACGAATTTGTTCCGAGTTATTATCTAATACCCCTGGACTATAGGTATCCCTGGCTTGAATAAAATTGTTGGCTGAGGTCACTTAGGCTACTGATATCATACACCAGAGAAAATACAAATATTGGATGATGACTTTTGGAATCGTCATTGATAAAAAAATTTCCACCACGTTAACCTGGGACAGGTCACAGTACCTAAAAAATAAATAAATTATGAAAAATGGCTGCAAAATAATAGGGAGACACAGGTCAATGATGTGCGATGGATCATTCATCAAAATAAAAAAAATTGGGTCCACTGGGCGAGATCACTTTTTCAATAGCAGATATCAACACATCCGATAAATAGAGGCCAAGGTCACTGGCATAGAACACTTAAATATTTAGTACAGAATTGGGCACTCTATGAAATACCAAATTGAACACATTTTGTTAGGCTTCAGCAGAAAATAAGTTTTTTTGTTATGTGTCTTTTCTGCTGTGTATTTTTCATATTATTCTATAATAATCATGATAATAGTCCTAGATACTCTGGAGGTTAGTTTTGATATCAGATTGTCATGATCAATCAAAGCAAA
Source organism: Flabesymbios commensalis (assembly GCA_964017125.1). Lineage (NCBI taxonomy): Eukaryota > Metazoa > Annelida > Polychaeta > Terebellida > Flabelligeridae > Flabesymbios > Flabesymbios commensalis. The sequence continues at coordinate 103,925,871 of OZ024902.1, forward strand.
TGCAAGACTTTTGAAATTGAAGGCTAGAGCTGGCACTATTTTTGTAATTGCGAGAAATCTAATGATGGGAACCCCCAAAAAAGATGATAAAAGTGCCATTCAAAAGAAATATCGCTGTTAATTCTACAATGATGGCTTCATTTCTACCAGTCACAGGGTTTAATTAATAAATTGACTGTTGCAACAAATGCTTTTAGAGGTAAGTGGAACAGGCATGCAATGGTCCCTTCTGAATTTTTTTCATACAGGTGCCATTTGTTATCCCCCGCCCATAGGGGAAGGGGGATTTTAGTAGCGCCAGAATTCTGTCCAGCGTCCGGTCACATTTTCTTGTGGGCGCAAAAACTCAAAAACTAGTGATCAACTTTTTTGCAATTTTAACATGACATACTTAGCAACATGGGGATGTGCAATTGATTTTTTAAAGATGCTACCAAAATTCAAAATGGCCGCCACAGGTTAACTCAACAATTTTTTGTGGGCGTAAAAACTCTTGAAACATAAAGTCAGAAATTATTTAAATTTCACTATCACATTCCCCATGATTTGGAGATGTGCAGGTGACTTTTTCAAGGTTTTACTGAAATTCAAAATGGCCGCCACAGATCAATTTTAATTTTTTTTTTGGGGGGGAGGCGCAAAAACCCAAAAAAATATTTCGGTAAATTTATTTTTTGAAATTTTAATTTTTCCTAGCAACATGGGGATGTGCAAGTGATTTTTTAAAGATGCTACCAAAATTTCAAATGGCCGCCAGAGGTCAACACCTAATTTTTTTGTGGGCACAAAAACTCTTTGACATTTAAAGTCAGCTATTATTCAAATTTCACTATCACATTCCCCACGCTATGGAGATGTGCAGGAGACTTTTTCAAAGTTTTACTGAAATTCAAAATGGCCACCACAGATCAACTTTAATTTTTTAGGGGGCGCAAAAACTAAAAAAAATTGTTCCGTTAATTTTTTTGAAATTTTAACATCACCTTCCTAGCAACATGGGGATGTGCAAGTGATGCTACCAAAATTCAAAATGACCGCCAGAGGTCAATTTTTTTGTGGGCGCAAAAACTGAAAAATGGAAGTCGGTAATAATTCCCATTGTACAATCACATTACCGGTACCCACCATCTGGAAATGTGCATGTGATTTTACCGAAATTTAAAATGGCCACCACAAATCGACTTTTTAAATATTTGTGACTGCAAAACAGCTAACCTAATTCATGGCGGGGGAAGATATAGGACTTCAGGCCTCTTGTTAATTTTTGTAAAAAATAAAAATATACTATACACTGCCCTATAACATGTATAAGAAAGCTCAGTGAAAACTGTGGAATGTGGTAGGTCATATATTTCTTTTAGCATGTCAGCAGTTAAGAAAATAGGGTCAGCATTATTTTATTGAACAATTTTAAAATTTATGTGATTACCTTTAGAACTAAGTAACTCACAAGGGATACTTATAATCTAGCTGTTGGCCTGACGAGTCGACCCAGGTGAGTCCGTAAGGCCAAGGGGGTTGGCTGCGTCAGCTAGTCAGCAAACGCCACCCTCCACGTGCTACGGGCTAGCAAGCATTCCATATCTGAACAGTAAGATGGAGTTCGGCTTGCGACTCGCGATCGACTAAACCCCTATTCACGTCCTCGAAATACATTTTAATTAGCTTCACCTAACTTACTGACATTTTATGAAGCCACTCAGCTGATTTTGAAACATTCACTCAGTTATTTATCGTGGGAAAGCATTTTTAAAAAGGCAGTGGCTAATCATACGTGATTCTTTATACGGAGTGGCTAATCGTAAGGCAAAGTTAAAATGGGAGTCAATGGGACCCTGTCATTTCGTAAACGAGGCTGCCCATAGAGTTACATTATAAAGAATCACGTACGATTAGCCACTGCCTTCTTTATAATGTAACTCTATAGCCATGGGCAGCCTTGTTTACGAAATGACGGGCTCCCATTGGCTAACCGTACGTGATTTACCGTACGAATAAGGCAAATACGTAAGGTTGTTCTCGTACACTCCCTTACAACTTTGCCGTATGAATAGCCAATTCGTTTTTAAAACACCGAGAAATATTTCGACCATTTTACCCATCGACATCGTCATTTGTGACGATGTGAGTGCTTACGTTTCAGATACATGCTGCGTTCAAACCCGAAACATAGATCTAGTGGAGGGTCCATATTCCTAACACTAACAGTACACTTTAATTCTCACCAAAAATGACTTACGTATTATTTTGTATGGGTAGCTTTGTCAAACTAACACTGACTGTAGTGTAACAACCACTGACGCCAACTAAAAATTAGAAGTGTGGACTGATGATGTGGCTTCGCCGGAAATGACCCTGTTGTATTATTTCTGGCACGTTGCAGGTGCGTTGACCAATCGCTGGGGCGGAGCAATGACCCGACCCATATCTGAATAGTAAATAGGCCATATCACTGTACACATAACATATCTGTAGGCCTACTAATATATTTAGTGACTGTAAGGCCTACTGTGTACACGCCCAGAGCCACCCCAACGACGTTTATATCTATAAGTCATGGTACACACTGCACTGACTGTAGATTCAGTGAAGGTCTATTTACATGATTTATATAAAAATAGTTATGATAATAATGTAACTTTGGTTCCTCGCTAAGCAAAACATGTATGACAATGAGAAAAAACGTTTATTTTCTGTATATTTATGATTCAAGGCAAAAAACAACAATCCTATCATTATTGCCTTTTATTTGTCTGTGATGTCACTGAATAAATAGCTTCAATTATTACGTCACAATAGAAAAGTTTCAAGATGCCCATCAACAGGCCCCTAGTTGATTCACGTGGGATGTAGTTCTTTCCCCACCCTTTGCATTCCCACTGCGTATCTTAAATGCCAACCAAGACCAAGTGAACATTTCCATGGGAATTTATGGTACCATAGGTTGAAATGTTAGGTACAAGATGACACATATGGATAATTAATTGTGACCGGCTCCGGCGTCCATCCTCCCGATTTTAATACCCACCGTGAGATTATATTATCACTCCTTTTGTATTCCCAGGTTGTCACTACCGGGCCGCCGGCGCCGGCCCGGCGGCGGGCAGTGACTCAGTGACCTAAAAATATCACTTTTTTGTGCTGCGCATTTGCCAATTAGGCTAGATTTAGAGACGAAATTCCCGTATTTATTATTTTTGACATGGTTGTCCAAAATAAGAAATCATGATTTTCGTCCCTATCTCTAGCCTGACCACTGGGTACCGTCTCGCGGCCGAAGTGAATCGGCAGCACTCGGAGTATGTGTGTATATAAAGACTCTTTATACACACATACTCCGAGTGCTGCCGATTCACTTCGGCCGCGAGACGGTACCCAGTGAGCCTGACTGGCAAATGCGCAGCACAAAAATTAAAAAAACTTTTGCAGTTCTAGTCTATGGACATGTAACTTACATCATATGGTCAATAAAATCATCGATTTTTTTATGATTTTAGCCTAAGCCAGTCTAGCCAGTTTTCAGATACACCAATCACTGACAATTTTATTTTAAAGCTGCATAACTGTTTTGTTTATTTTATTCAAACGATTAATCCATGGAGAATGTTTTTTTTTTATTTTACTGCTCTAGTTCCTGAGTTATTAAGGATTTAAGTTTTTTTTTTAATTGTTGCCTCGCCAAAACAAACCGGATCACAGCGGAGTAAGACATACTGTCTATATAATCAGGACATTTAAAATACAAAGTGGCAGATAACGGTCATCATAGAAAAAAGAGAGGAAGACTTTTAAAATTATTGCTATTTTTTAAGTGATCATAGATAGGCTACATTTCACAGTACAACGTGTATTGTCTCATATCAGTTAGACAAATCTAGAAGTTATTACTTTGTGTGATATGGATGATATCTGCATGTAATGTCATGTTTATTATCGGTACCGGTATGGAGAATGTCACTCACTTAAAAAATAGAACTCTTTTAGTATGGTGCTTTTAAGTTTGGGACAGCATCAGAGCCTTTTGCCCGCCATTAAGACGCTCTCCCCAGATCGTGATAAATTGTACTCGGAATTGACATCAAATTCAGTGATGTAAATCATCGTTTGATTTTCGTGGTTTTCTTGAAAAACACTTGCATTTTTTTATTAGGTATCTCATGGACATTTCAAAATATAGTCAAAATGCTACTAGACAATATCAGACTTTACTTTATTTTATCGTAAATCATCACATACAGTGATATACATCGCGCTATGCGGTAAAATAAAATAATATTTAGAAACATCAGACTTTACTGTAACCGATTTGACCCAGTATCCAAAATCTAGATCTGCGGCTGGTTATGGGGGCTTTGTATCCCAGCTAACACGAGGCATTGATCCAATGGCAGACTAATGTCGGCCCATCGTCTGCGGTACTGGCCCAACATTATGCCGATTCAGTGCAACGTATGTGTTTGCTATAAAGGGGGAGGTTTCGTGCTGGCCAATGTAACATTAAATTGGCCCATAACCTCACCGTTATTACATGAATATTGTACACACACCGAATCACTACTTAAAGCTGCATAACTGTTTTGTTTATTTCGACAGAAATAACCTAAAATGTACAAAACAATAAATATAAATATAAATGCATTAAAACTGTGTAAATGTAGCGGAAGTAGTTCACCATGCGATACACTATCAAGTAATATGAAGTAGTAAACTGGTCCGTCTGTACAATTTGTAGGTAATGGTGGCAGAATTATGGGCCAATATAATGTGGCACTGGGTCCCCATCAAGGCGATCTATAATCAAACAGAGACGTTGAACCGAATTGGGCTAATGTTGGGTCAGCGCCGTAGACGACGAGCCAACATTATGCCGACATTGGTTCAATGCCACGTTTTATCCGGGATACCAAACGACACAAACCTCCCGTTGGTGTCTTGAGACTAGGACAGTCAGCCTCGGTTACAATAAAAGCGATTTTTTTAAATATTTTATTTTACCGCTTTTCGCGATTTACATGACTGCGTGCGACGACTTACGATTAAATAAAATAGAGTCTGATAATGTCTAATAGCATTTTGAATATATTTTGAAATTCCCATGAGTTATCGAGTAAAAACATGCAAATGTTTTTCAAGAAAATCATGAAAGTCAGAAGAGTGAAAAATACGGTTTACGTTTTTGGCGGTAATTCTCGCAGGTCGGTAATTCTCGCAGGTCGGAATAGACCGTCTAAGTGGCGGGCCAAAGGCTCAGATGCTGGCTCACACTCAAACATGTTGAAAGCACCAAAGAGGAAAGTTAGATTTACAAGTCAGTGACATTCTCCACCCAAGGTTCATAAATTAAACATGACATTATATGCATATTTCATCCTTATCGCACAAAGTAAGAACAGATATGCCTATTAAAATGACATGACAAAATAAACAGTGCATTGTGAAACGCATCTATCATCACTTCAAAAATAAAAAATAATTTTGAATCTGTTCCATTCTCTTTATGATCTTGTTATCTGCCACTTGGTACTTTCAATGTCCTGTTTATACAGACAGTGTGGATTTCTCCGCTGTGATTGGGTTTGTTTTGGTGGGGCAACAATATTAAAAAACGACAAACTTAAATCCTTAATAACTCAGTAACTGGAGCAGTAAAATAAAAAAAATAAAACACCATTCTCCATGGATTAATCTTTTGAACAAAATAAACAAAACAGTTATGCAGCTTTAATAATACTTGATGGTGTACCGCATGGTGAACTAATTCCGCTACATTTACCCAGTTTTAGTGCATTTATAAGGCCTTTAAAACAATCGCAATGATTATTTTGTACGTTTCAGGTTATTTTAATCGAAATAAACAAAACAGTTATGCAGCTTTAACATTTTCTAAAAATGTAAAAAATATTAAAATTCTTATATATCACGTTGATAATTCTCACGATTACCAGTAGGGATGAGACATTTTCAATGTTGTCAATCTTGAAAATTTTATTTATATGAAGCTATAGCCTACTGATCTTAACTGAAAATATGAAAAAGTCAAAAAACAATTTTAAAGCAAAAAGAGTGAAAAAGTTGTATTTCCAGGTCGTATATTGCCATGTAAACAAAACAAGTCAGCAATATTCAGCACTTTAAATCACATATTCCCACGTATCAGACGGTAAGATCAAACCAGTCGCCGCTAATTGGTGTCTCATAGTCAGGACACGGGAGGACACACCTGCAGCACTGATTGTCTACCCAACGCTGGGCCGATGCCATCAGCATGTGGCCCAATGCTGTGAAAACATTCAATCGTCATTCAGGCATACAAATAGTTTGTTTGGGTTATTTCTGGTTTCATAGAAATGTTGATTAAAAATATTTGTAAAAATATGAAAATTCTGAAAAAAGTAAAAACATGATCCGTGGGATACACTACTTCAGTACGGAACTAAAAACGAAAATTGATGTTCTCCCAAGGGACTGCTTTAATACTTGTAGGGCTTCAGTCTGCAGTAGATACGCATGTGCGCTGCTCGGGTGTGACCGGACGAATATGGATGCCAGTGACGTCGTAGTAAGAGGCTTCAGCATACATTCATTTTATTAGCCTCACGTTGAGTTATCACTGTTGTAGAATGAAAGTCTACATCTATTTTACATCATTGTCTATAATATGTATATCTAATGTATTACATTTCAATGACGCATTGAAATCTACATATAATGCCTGTCGAAAATAAACAGGGTAAATATCTACCCATCATAAAAAATGCTAAGTTAGATAGTAGAAACTATTATCAATACAACTTTATTGTAATGTCGGGTGTCATAAGTTCGTCATGTTATCTTTACTTTGCCATCAACGTGCTTGTTGCTGACGTCATATAAAAACAATCTTGCTTATCCGCTGTAACGTTACTACACATAACTTACCCTGACCGATATAACTACTTTGGCAATTATATCAAATATATAATATTTTTTTTGTGCGGGATAATTAGTTATAAACACGATGTATGTGTATTTCGAAGGTGTGAATGAATGTATTCAGAAGAGGTGGGTTAGTAATAAATAATTTACGAATATTTATCAACTTTGTAGCCCAGTTGAGATTTTGATGACGGCCATTTTAAAACCCAAAATATACATAGGGCCTACATATACATACCCACGTCTGATTTTGTGGAGCCAATGTTTTCATATTTTTTTTGTTCCTTTGATTAACAAGCCTACTCAATTCTGATTTCTTATTTTGGACAACCATGTCAAAAATAAGAAATACGGGAATTTTGTCTCTATATCTAGCCTAACTGGCAAATGCGCAGCACAAAAATTAAAAAACTTTTGCAGTTCTAGTCTACTGACATGTTTACATCATATGGTCATATTAAGAAACCAAAATAAAATCACCGATTTTTTGATGATTTTAGCCTGGGCCAGTCCCTTTAATCGATTATTCTTGCAGTTACAAGCGAACACAAATAATTGACCTCATGTTTTTTTGGTGCTGGACTGCTGGTGCACCGTCTGAGATGCTGGCCCGGCATTGAAACTTCTTTGCGTTGCTGCTCCGTGTTTCGGTGTTGTTTCGGTGTTGGCCCACCGTCGCCGACGCTTTATTTGATAATATTGATTATTAAGTTTTCAATAATTTTAAGAGAACTTAGTAAAGTATGTGTGTTTGTTTGCTAAGCTACTCTCGATGTTCAGCACCCTGAACAGCTTCCAGCTGGATAGATGCGAGCTTCCAGCTGGATACATGCGCTATATAAGATTTCATTCATTCATTCATTCATTCATTCATTCATTCATTCATTCATTCATTCATTCATTCATTCATTCATTCATTCATTCATTCATTCATTCATTCAACTTTCACACTTGTTAAAACAACTGGGTGATGTATTTGGAGTATTTTTTTAAAGACGCATACACCACTCGAAACAGCGTCATGCTGTAGTTGTTATTTATTCTTTAGTTTATTGGAATTGTTATGTCTGTAAGCCATTAAACGGTAATATCCTACTAATATCACCTTCCCGCTCCGAATATATATAGAGATGAAATAACCACATAGAAAATATACATGATAACTGCTCTTATAATTAAGTTTAGGGGCATTGTCGCGTATAAAGGTACAGGGTATTTTTTTTTAAATCCGGTTTCAATTTGT
>OZ024902.1:103939028-103941528 GCA_964017125.1 Flabesymbios commensalis
CGCCTGCAGGTGGCCTTCCTCCACCCTCCCGCTCTGTGAAATGATGGTTTATTTCATTTCATCAAAAAAGCCAATCAGGCAGGATTTTCAGCGTAACACAACAGTGTTTATACGAGACAGTGTCTTATGAATGAAATTACCCTCAACTATTGTAATTCTGGGGACTATCAGACCCAAATATGCGGAAGGCCACGGTGTTTCAGCATTAAATTACCCTGTGCAAGTCTCCGGCTGTCTGGGTACACCTGGCGGTAAATCCCCTAGACATGCCCAGAACCCCTTATCAATAACCCCCCATTCCCTATCACCCCACCCTCGCGTCATCGCCTGTACATCATTGATTTCATCAACGGATTGCACTGTTTTTAACCTATTACAAAGTCACTTAGATGGTCGTTCAGGCCGAAAAGTGAAGTTGAGTATTATTTTACTACTGCTACTACTATGGTGGTTGAACACTAATTAAGATAGCTGAGACAACTCAATGCCATCTGTCATAGCAGAATACATATATGCATTTCTGGCAATAACCAGGGCTGCAGTTTCCGCTATTAATGACACCTTTTATGCTAGTAATCACTGGTAATTGTGATTTTTAAATGTACTAGGGTATATTACCATGTAATGTTTAGCTCATCTCGATGTACGTATATATCAGACTATGTAGGACAACAATGGTTTTAAATGAAGATACAGTCACTGGTGTATCATTCCTGGGGGCGATTCTTTTATTTATACAATTTATAAAACGCCTAAGGCTGGTAACTAAGTTACATTTGTATGAGCGGAGGGGGGGGGGGGTGTATGTTAAGGGCTGGCATTCATTTCAGTTGAATGACATTGCAGGTGGGTGACACCAAATATTTTTCGTCAGTGTGAAATTTCCACCAAGACAAAATGGCAGCAATGCTAATGCGCATAAACTTATATAAAATCGCTATATCGCTGTAACTTCACTCTAAAAATGAGAATAGCTTACTAACTGAGCACATGTGGTAATTCGTTCTTATGACCTGATAAATGACATTCTTTAATTTATGACGAACCATGCCACTTTCTTAAAATTACACACCTTCAAATGACCAGTGAGTCGCATGGAGCACACACTTATCATGTTTATGAGCTTACATAAACTTTTATACCGGAAAATAATGAGATAATGGCATAATTTAAAATTGCTTGAGCACAATTGACACACGCCCCTCGGTAAACATATTGGTGTCATATATTTTAGAGTCCATTAGTCATGTTAGTGCAGTGAACATGTGATATGGGAACACTAGTTTTCACGTTGCTTCCACACTGACATCAATCGTTATGCGACGCTAACGGATAGGACTTGGTAGTGTGTGCACTCCTCATACCCCTCAATCGATTTACACCTCATTTACTGAAAGTATCACGCTTGGTTGGGTAAAAGATAATGGCAACCGTCGATCGTAGTGGATCGCTGTTGATTTTTCAGTGACATAGTGTTCGTGTGGCGGCTCAAACATGCTAGTGATCGTAAGCCAATGGTTTCCTACCTTACGCAGTCGGACACATTTGATTAAAAGAATTACTTCAATTGGGGTGTGGGGACTAATTTATTATTCTTCCATCATCAATTCCATGGTCTCACACCACTGCATAGCCTTATAAATCAGCTCACTAGAAAATATGTTGTGTTGTGTTCCACTGCTCTATTTGTAGTTTGATGATTTCTCTGATTCTGCTAGTTTTTTTTTCAAACAAGTGCCATAAAATGATGAAAGCACATAAACCTCTGCCCCGGATAGCCTTTTCATCCAGGATCTTGCTGACTGAACAGTCTGTCAAACTATATGTTTCGGTTTGATGAGAGACAAAAATGGTTGGAAGGTTTTGCTTGATTATCATTCATGAATTATGACTGCCCACTTACAATAATACGTTTTAGCTGCTGCTCATTATTTTTTCAATGAGCTTGGCCTTGCCATTACATGGTAGCGATGATCCGCTACCATCTGCTTGGAATAGGCCTACTAGTAATTAAAAGCGAAGAAGGATTGATTTATGATTTATTTAATGAAGATAACGAATTTTTAGTTTCAACTTAACAAATTTACCTTATAGTTTTGTTTCTCCAATAATTCGAATTTGCACAAAGTCATTGTATCTCAAAAATTTTGTCTGAGTATATATTTTCGAATTGTGTTCTAGTATATATCTAGTATAAGATCATAACTGAAATGATCATTATTTCTTCAAGTGTCTCCATTTTTACTATCTGTCTATCCTGTCTATCTATTTCAATGTCCAAGTATATAGAACTGTAAACTACAGAATATGGGTGAAGCTGCCTCAAGTTTCCAGCTAAACTCAAAAAGTTTATTTTACAAGTCACTGTTAACTACATGCATACTATAATCTTTCGATGCCTATTATGCCTCGGCAAAAATATTATTACTCTTTGTGCTGAAACCTCTAGGATTTGTCTGGTGGCTGGATACCCATATATGTCGGCCTCAATCCAAGTATT